>JAWDGP010000717.1:0-17500 GCA_033675545.1 Elysia crispata
TTTACAGATGCAGCCTTGACAACTTATAAACAACTGTCTTTTCATCAATTAAGGCCATTTCCTTTGAAAGAGTTGCTTTACTTTTTTCTGCATTTTAACTCAGATGGAAGCTTAACTGAATATTTGATTTTATTGTAGTATTAAGAAGAGAAAGAAAGAACACAAGGAGTGATTTCAAGATTTGAGGATGTTTTTTTTTTCTCAAATGCATATGTGAGTCAATGGGATTTTAACTGAAATACCGAGTATATCTAGTATTAGTGGATCACTTTGAGTTTAGAATTTTCATAAGTTGAAGGGTTAATTTAGACAATACATATTGCTTATTGCGTATTGTGGTAAGGAAAAAAAAATTAGATGATCATAAAAATCACCATGTTTTTTCTTTTTTTTTTTATATAACTTGGGCATGATTTATATGGGGTATTTGAAGTTAATTTTTTGAAGTTCATAACTTTATTCTTCTCAGGCAAAGAGAAGGTTACCCTGAGGGTGATTACACACTCTTCCACTCCCTCCCCGTGACTGAGTTTCTGGCAAGTGAAGACTTTATGGATCTGCTGGCTAAATCCTCTGAGGTTTGTGGCAAACTTATACAATTTTATGAAGTGAATCACAGTTTTATCACAGTAGATTAAAAAAGGTTTTTGTATTCTTTTCATGAAGAGAAGCCACATCCTATAGATGTCACACCCAAAATCCTTGTTCAATTTAGGTTGGAAGAAAATCAGTAATTTTTTTTAACATTTCTATTGTAAAGGTGAGAAAGAAAATTATAAATCCTGTCCACAGGGCAGACAGATTTTATTGTATTTTGTTCACCTATAGTGTAGTATATTTCTAGGCATATTAGGGCCATATGTGCTCATGTATTCAAACATTTTGAGCTTTTGTATGATCCTTTGTTAACAAATGCAGGGTAATAAAAGATAACAATTTGATGAACATAATCTCCTCCCCCCCCCAAAAAAAAAAAAAAAAAAAAATAATGAACAAGACCTTTTAAACTTTGATCTATTGGAGAAAATAACAGCTACTTTATAATTAGCAAAAGTCTCTCTGATGTAATAAAATGATGCGGATGCCCGAAGAAGTGATTGTACGAAACGCAAGTTCATGCTGAGTTAAAATCATTGTGCTTATAAGAGATTCATTCCAAAGTTTGCAACATATGGTGTTATCATTCTCTATCAAATATTGGCATTGAAATTACATGTCTGACCTTTGAAAATTTAGTTCAAATTGTCTATGTAACTTCTTAGGAAGTCTAGAGTGAAGATCAGAGTCTTTCATAATTTTATTATCTGACTTGTATCAAGAAAAGCTTTCGGTGATATGCAACTAAAGAAAACCAAGAGTATATCTCACCAGGATATAATTTTTTCTTTATTTTTCAAACCTTCAAAAATTTTTACAATTGAATTCTTGCTATTTTTTTTTTTTACAAAGGCGAAGGGAATTAAATATTTTTTATATCACATGAAAGGTGAGTACTCAAGCATCTGTAACGATCTGAAGGTGGCTACCTTCATCAAATCTTTGGTCAAAAAGTATTTTGAACTTTGGTCCATTCTGTGGAAATACCACATATCATAGACATGCTTGACGGCATAAGACGTAAGGGGGGGGGGGGGGGGTAGATCCACAGATCAATTCAAAGAGTAAGATTTATACTTAGCAACTTCCAATATTACCATCCTTCCTTCTTGTGCTGTTGAAAAAAGCTCCAATTTATTTTAAAAATCATAAAAATATTTGACTTGGTTTTGGCAGACTTTGGAAAGTTAGTGATTTTCGATAAAAATGAAAAATCGATAAAAATATTTTCTATAAGTATGTTTATTTAGGTTCTTTAAAACATTTTCTAAATGCATATCTCTTATTAAATTGTTTTTAGATTGCTCTTGACTCGGAGGAAGTGAAAAATCACCCCTTGACAACGCCAGAAATAAAAGAATGTATCAAAGATATCAAAGTTCTTGGAAAGAAAGAAATCAAGTAAGCACTATAACTTTAATGTCTGAACTTTTTGTTTTTCTTATATGCTCTGAAACAAAATGGTCACATTTGTAACATAATGAGAAAAATACCTTTACTAAACTTACTTTTACAAAAAGAAAAATGAAATGTTCACTTATGTGCAACATCTGTATTATTTGAGAAGAAGAATCAGTAATGGTGTGATATGCTTACAGACACAAATATGAAATATCACTTTCTTTTCCTTCTCCTTACTCAGACAATATCATTCAATTTATCAAGTTAAAAATCTTTGTTTCTCAAATTTATGCTTTGAAGCAATACTCTTGGTGTGGAGTTTAACATTGACAAACACAAGAAAACGAGTCGGAAAATTTGCTTCATCTATCCATTATAAGATAAAAAAACAACCAAAGAAAAAAAAAGTGATGATAGGAGACTGAGGTGGAAAGAAAAATAAGCAGCTCCATTTTGAGTTTTATTGGAAGTTGAAAATTTCAATATTTCATAGGAGTAGTTTGAAAGCCCTTTAGTCCTGTATCTTGCATCTATTAGCAAGTTTGACAAAAGTTGATCATTTGCAATTAATAGTTTAACAGTAGTTTGGCCTTTGTGCAAATGTAGTAATGATTTTTTTCATTAAGTTGATTTTTATGTTTTGTTTCAGGGCTGTGTTCTTGTGGAGGAAAAAGCTACTAAAAGAGTTGGACAAGAAAAACGAACCAGAAACAGAGAGCCAAACGTATTCTTCATGGTTTTAATTTACACTTTTTTTTTTTTTTTAATTTTGCAATTCAACATGAAAAAAGGATGAAATAAATCAAATTTCCCTTGTTTGTAAAAAATTACAGTTTACCAAAACTTGATAATTTTATCATATGATTCTTTTGTTGATATAACTTATACTTTTACTCTTGATAGAGCTAGCTGTAGTAGATACAATTCTGGACCAGTTTTATTTCTCTAAATGAAATAAGGGCTTGTCTTTCATATTTTAAAAACACAAAGACATTCAAAATTTCCAATGCAAAGGTATAAGGAAAAAAAACTAAAAAGACATTAAACATTTTCTGCCAACAAAGCTAGGCCTTCTCTTGCATTGTGAAATTTCATGATAAGTTTTATTGTATTATGAAATTTCACATTTTCTCAATACAGCCTTCAGTAGATTCATAAATCTTGTTTTGTAATAGAAATTATTTCTTAAAAAAAAAACAACCCCAAAACATATGAATTGTAGCTTTGCTTACTGTTCAAATTGAAATGATTTATTTGATTGAACATTTCACAGCAAAATATTTCAATTACAGGTTTTGATTCTTGCGAATAAGGCAGTACTGTTCCCCCTTTATCACTCTTTGTTGAACTTATCCTTTTGTGCTTGATCTCAGTTTAGAAGAGGCCGATAATGAGAGTGAAAAAGATGAAGATGAGCAAGAGGAAGAAATGGAGCAAGAGGAGATGGAAGAGATGGAAAACTTACTGGAACAAAAAAATCAAGAAGAGTTGGCTGCTATGAAAAGGTCAGTTTCTTTTTTTTATCATAGCTGCAAGTTAACTGTAGCTGCTCATTCAATCAGCATTGTGGGCCAGTCTACACTCTGTGTTAAGGTCTCTTTCTTTTGATTTTATTTTTAAAAAGGCAGGTTTTTATAACAAAAGTTTACACATATGAACTTCAGATAAATTGGGCTTTCTTTCCTGCAAAAATTTTTCATGCTATATATACACTATAATACTGATTTGATGTTGTTTGATTTTGTTGTTTTTGTTAGTTATTTTATGTTATGACTTTTTGTGAAATAGGGAAGATTCAACATTAAAAATAATGTTTTGCCTATATCACTTATTAATAATCTTAACTCTTTTTCTTGGAATCAGAGCCAAGAAAAAAGTACGCAAAGCTCAGATGAAGCAGAAGATGAGGATTGACATGCAGATGACTATTCCTGGTGACAGACCAGATATTCAAGATGATATCAACATTTTTGACATCAGAAAAATTAGAACCAAACAGGTGCTACGTCTGCTCTCATTCTACTGATAGTTTAATTATATAGTTCACAAATACTTGTTTAATGTTCAAACAACCTGCTTATAATATAGAAATAGAATCTTTAATTGGGAATGATATATATATATATATATTTAAAATTTATACTTTACCATTTGATAGAAGAAATAGAAAAACAAATTTATGGAAGCTGTTAGATGTCAAAGGGATATAGTCATTTTTTAAAAGACTGCATCATTGATTATCAGATTGAAATTATTTGAGTATATTTATAATGTTGATGGGTCCCTCTTTAGTTTTAAGCTTTTACAAAATTGTTTTTAAATCATAATGTAATAAATCGAAGCAAAAAAAAATTTATGTATGAATCTTTGGAAAAAAAAATTGATGAAATTTTATTTCCCTGTGATGCTTTGCTAGACTACCTTTTCAAGACTTAGGAAACAGTGACCAAATGAGAGCAATTGGCTCATTCTATGCCGTCCAAATCTAGGTTAAGATTATTTAAAAAATTTAATAGATGTCTGAAAATTCCCGCAAATAGTGCCTAGAGGTGTATTCATAGATATGCATTTATCTAAACATACTTTATAATGGAGGTTTAAAAGTGTTTATAAATAAATTTAGATTTTACAAAATTAGCCTACGATGTTATTGCTTGCCCTCATTTTATCATTTATGTCATGACAGGGTCTCTCTGAGGTTGAAAAAGGTGACTTAAGCCACCTTGACAAGGAGGATATATTTGAGGACTCTGACGATGAAAAGAAACCAAAGACTCGACCAAGGACATATTTTGACAGGGATGTGAAGGAGCACCATGGTGTAGACAGTGAAGACGATGAAGAGATAGAAATGGAAGAGGAACCTGAGTTTGAAGACAAAGGGTATCATCAAGAGTGAGTGATTTTTATCTTTTTTTTTTCTGTTTCAACACCCATTTTTTGCGTGGTAGAGTTCAGGAATATTGTTTGAATCCATGTCAATCTGTCAACAGTGCCAATTGTAGAGCAGAAGGGGTGTTTACACTATTCTCACAACAGTTTATGTATTATTGAGACAATTTTTTTAAAACCATGAATAAAGCCATCATTTGATTTCAAATCCTCAAAACTGTATCTTTGTGAGATTTTTTTAAGATGTTTAAGCATGTTTCTTGTCATTTGTTTTTAATTTGTTTTTTCATAAGTTGGGGAGGGGCTGGAAAGAAAGGGACATGAAGAGATTGTTAGAGAGTTGTCAACTTAAAACCAGCCCATATTATCACTTTCCCTTTGCTGAAAAACTGAATTTTTCAATTTATTTAATATACTTTAGTGATGAACTCATGAATGAACCAAACTTAATCTTCATTATATCAAGCAAACCTAGTTTGACTTTACTTATGGCTGATTCAGTGATACTCTCAACTTATTTAAAAACATGTCAACGCCACTAATGTGCCACAAAAAAATAAACATCAATATATCTTGATGTATATAAACAAGAGATTGTCAAAAAATGAACAAATTATCAAAGCTCAAACACTGGACCTCTTTGGACTTGACAATGTCTAGATCTCAAACAACTCGGGAAATATAAACTTGAATTGTAGATCACATATATGAAACATAACCAATATTAATAGCAAAATGCAGAGTTCCACCATTTATTAAGCCCCCAACACACACACACACACACATATTCACATCACATTAAATCCCTCTTTTTGTTTTCCCTACTTGGCTTCATATTGACAATAGACATGTGGCTTTGTCCATTTGATTGATATAACCCTATTTATCATTTTATAGTTAAGACCATCTCGAGCTGACTTCTAGGTTTTATGGTTTTCTAATCTCTTTTAAACCCTTTTGTTTGAATTTGTGTCATGTAAGATCCACCAAAATCATTCCCACTCCCAGTTTTCCAAATCAATATCAATGTTTTTTCCCCTCCTATTCCTCAGAGACGAGGATGACAATAAAGATGATGACAGCAAAGAAAACTCAAATCCTCTCATCATAGACATGGGACAAATGGCCAGGATTAAGCAGAATAAGCAAGCGGCTTGGTTCAAGAAGGTAACCAAATCTGTCAACACTGAATACTTGTAATTGGATAAGATGTTGCTACTGGTATTTTTATTCCACTCTGTTATTGTTCTTATGTTCATTTTCACTCATTATAAATATAATACATGTTTATTTCCTTCCACATTATCTCTGGCTGGAATGCACCTTTTTTGTTGAAATATTTTGGAAAGTCAAACTCTTGTACCTTTTCATTTCTACAGAAATTGAATCAAATTATGCTCAGTACTTGTGTTGGTTTTTCTTCAAGATTAAAATGCAAAGTCAATGTGGTAAAACCTGTTCAGTTACAGGATTTAGTTTGCAAGTTATCAGAAACTCATACTATGCAAATATCTGATACAAAGTAAAGGCTACAAAGCCCTATAAAGAACTGCTGGACGTACCTTTAATGCTTCCTTTTTTCATATGTACTCTCTGTATTTCTAGGCTGCCTTTGCTGACCTTGACAGCGATGTAGATGAAGATGTAGAACTGGAGCAAATGTTGTCGACCAAGAAAAAAGTAGTTGACAAACTGCAATCCAAAAAGCAGGCAAAAAAGAAAGAAAATGATCAGAAGGAGGCAAAAAAGAACCAAAAGAATAAAGACAAAAAATTAAAGAAAACAAAGAATGATGCCTCAGAAAATGAAATGAACGGAGATGATAGCTCTGAGAATGAAGCGGAAGATGAAGATGAAGATGATGATCCTCTTGCAAGATTAATGGAAGAAGAGGCAGCTGCTCGCAGCTCAGAAGAGAGCGATGACAACAGCGATTATGATTTCTCAGATATCCTTCATACAAGTAAAAAGCAAAGGAAAAAGACCAAAGTCATGGAGAAAGCTGCTAAAGTGGTAGATGGGGTAGAAATTGTGCCTGCCACCTCTATAGACCCCGGTTCACACCTTGATGCAGAAGGACTGGCGATTGGAGCTGCAATGGTGCAGTCTCGCAAGAGAAGAAGAGAGATTGTGGACTCGGCTTATCACAGGTCAGTGTTGTCTTTCAGATTTTTCCAGACTTGGCCGATATGCTAAGGAAAATGAAACTGAGTAGGAGAAAAAAATCAGTGGTATTATGAATATTGCGATTTTATGTACAGGGAAATAGTTTTGTTTACAAGATTTATTGCTGATGATACATTTTTTTATATATACACCACTGAACAATATTAAATTTATCTATTCTACCCCCTGTGCAATAAAAAAAAAATAAAACAATGAATGGCTCCTGAGAAATTTCAAAGTGATGTTTGTACCCGCCTAGAAATATGATCTGTTTGGAAGAATTAAGATCAGATCAAGTTAAGTATTTTAAAATGATCTGAAGTTATATATTTTCATCTTTCTCTGCAACGAATGAGATTTTTGTTTTCTTTTGAGTGTACCAATGTGTTAATTTGAAGCTGCTTCTTATCTGATGTTCCTAGTGTTTTTATTCTCGTCAGATACATGTTTGATGACCAAAACCTTCCAGACTGGTTTACTTTAGATGAGCAAAAACACTTGAAGCGCCAGAGACCTGTCTCTAAGGTGAGTGTAGGAAAGAACAATCATAACATTGCATGTTTGCAGCAACCTGTTGAAATATGAGCAAGCTTAGTCAAAATCAATGTTCAGGCAGGAAAACTCCAGGCACACATGGTTCTGTTCCAAACCTTTTCAAAGAAATATGTTGAGATGAAATGTTTATCCCCAGTCAATGTTGCCACTGTTGGTTGATTAGTATTTGATCTTGCAATCTCTCTTAATGGTTAGCCTTTTGCGGAAGGTGTAAAGCAAGGAAATGCAACTGCTTATTTTCAGCCCCAGAGGCAAAGGCAAAACGCATTACTATTGTAACATTTACAGTCATTGGGACTGTTAAACTCCTGTCAAGCCATAAGATAGGCTGCTTTTATGAGATCAGGCCCCACCAGCAGCTAACCCAACCCAGGACTTCCGTACTGTCAGCCCAGCACTCTAGCAATGGAGCACACTGCCACCCACAATGTATATTTTCACACAAGACTTCATATTTCCATGTATTTCAAGATTATTTGTGGTCCTGATATTAAAAAAAAAGTTTCCCAAAGTTCTTATTTTCAAAACTGGACCTTTCAGGACTGATCATGTATTTTTACGAACAGTTTTTTGACATTTACATAAACTGTTCCTATGATTTTTCTTACACATTGTCTTATATGAAAATAGCAAGAGAGATCACCAGTGAGTCCAAAATACATTGTAACCTTGACTCCCTTATGCAAGCAGAGTACGTTTCTAGTTTAAGAGAATTTATAATAGTTTTGCTCAATTGATGGGAGTTCCGAATGGAGGAAGAAAAAAATTGAATTGAATTGAAAATTTTACACTATTTCTTTATTTTTCTTATTTTTATTATATAGAGAAATAAGTAAGCAAAGAAGACCAAATTGATTTTATGGTTTAAAAAACATGATGTGCCAGCAGTAACCAAAATGGCATATATGTAACAATAATTTTGCGTTATGAGTCAAGGAAAGTCTTTCTTCAATTTTTGTGCGATCAAATATTGTAGTTACTTTAAAACTTTGGATTACTGAAAACTTGGTTTTTAGTCATACTTAAGAATTTTCCAATCACATTGTTAACATTTTTTTTCTATTTATTAGGAGGAAATGGAAGAGTATAAGTTGAAACAAAAAGCCATTGATGCACAGCCTATCAAGAAAGTAGCAGAAGCTAAGGCACGAAAGAAACAAAAGGTAAAAAGAATTTGTCAAAATGTTATTGAGAACATCATTTCAGTTTTGAAGGTGAATAAAAAAAAAAATAAGGTAATAAATTTTTATTCTTTTTTTTTTGGTTGGGATTATCCTTTCCTAATGATAGTCACATTGCTTGCAGCAAGAAAAATAAATAAGAGAAATAAATTTCCTCAGTCACTTTTTAAATTTTTTAAAATGTTTTTATTCATCCAGTTTTCATTACATGTATATATATATATCTTTGTTCATGTTCTGTATGGTTTATTTGCAAAATTTCTTTTCGCTTATATTTTAGATTTTAAAAAGGACAGAGAAAGCTCGCAAGAAAGCCAATGCAATCTCTGAGACTGTGGATGTTTCTGAAAAGGAGAAATGGCAGCAGATTAAACAGTAGGCATTGGTTTCTCTTGAAAACACTTCAAACATAAAACTAAAAGTTCTTTCTTCAGTATTGGAAGATACATTCTTATTTTATGACTTCTTAGCTCTTTTGCAAGAATATTAATCTAACCAATTAAAAACTGCTTTTATTTAAACCTCCAGATCACTCTGTTCATTTCACAAGAGCTTTTCCTTCTAAAAAAACATTACCTCAAAATCATATCTTAGAAAATTAACCTAGCCTCTTAATTTTAGTAAAAAATTGAGAATAAAGATACCCCTTTTTGAAAGCTACATTTGTTTGGTTTCAAATGACCTTTTCCATAAAACAAATCTTATCTTATGTGAATATCATTTTGTTTTTGAATTTCTAAAGCTCTGGGAATAGATTGCTTTTAGGATATGTTCAGTGATATTTATATTTCTTTTCTCACACAGAAAAAATGTATTACTAATTTTTTCACTCTAGAGCAATTTTTATTCCAAAATCAAATTACAAACATTTGTTTTAGATAAGCAAGTAAAGAAATATTATTTTGAATATGTGGGTAATATGTGGTAACACCTGAAGATTGATCATTAATCTGAAATTTTCTTTGAAAAATCTTTTCCAAATTTCTGAAAAGTAGAACGTGTGCTTTTGACATTATAGCTGAAAGTGAATTAAATAACATTTTGTCTTCTTTCCTTTCCTTTTCTTTCCCACCCATTTCACAGAGTTTACAAGAAAGCCGGTCTGCTGAACAAAACCAAGCCTAACGTTACTTATGTTGTTGCCAAGAAAGGTGCTGGACGTAAAGTCAGGCGACCTGCTGGGGTTAAAGGTCAATTTAAAGTGGTGGACGGCCGCATGAAGAAAGATGTGCGTGGAATGAAGAAGGCAGAGGCAAGAAAAAGTGGAGGAAAAGGAGGCAAAAAACAAGGCAAAAAGGGGATGAACAAAGGAGGACATAGGGTCCGTCGGTGACAAAATATTAGATGAATTACAACCTCATGTATAATATCATTGCTGTATGTTGAAGGCACTATTAAAATGGAGATGATTTTACAGGTACATTTTGTGTTTCTTTTAAAAACTATATATGTCAATTTATTAACAAGAGGGAAAAAAATAAATTAAAATTTATATACCGAAACAGCAGTCTTTATTCTAACACTGAGTACAATTGACACTAGAACGAAAAGTGGGTTAACTCGCGGCTGAGGGTCTGGAAATAATTTGAGCACCTGTGGCTGGCCCTTGTTAGGTATTTTAAAAAATTTGTAAACAAAAACAAAAAACTAGTCAATCTTAATCAAATTTTGTTACAAATAATAACAACACATGCTGGTTTGAATAAAATAAACAACAAAAGGATATTTTTTTAAGCTGATTTTCATGTAATTTTTCTGAAACACCACAAATTTTCATTTTATTAAAATTTAGATCTAGATATAGATTGGGAACTATCCTCCTCAGAATCACTACTTTCATTAATTTCCTGATTGTAATCATTTTCACTCACTTCTAAATCACTATCACTATCGCTTTCGTCTGATTGCTCAAATACTTTAAAAACGTTTGGTCTTTCTGATTTATTACTCCATTTAGAAATCAATTTTAGATCTAATTTCTCTTTCTGAACTGGAGGAGTGGTATCACTTTCTGTCATAAACAAAAAATGCGAAAGTGTATCGATACGAAACTTTGCATGGATGAGAGAAATGATTACACAACCCTTTTGAGCATTTCCTGTGGCCTTAGTGGGATTAGTATAGGACTTATGTGGGGTCAAAGTCTATCCTGTAGAGGTGAATGGGAAACACCCCAGCTAACAATAGGCCTATCTCGTCACAGTAACATGCTGTCCCCGTGGAATTTTGCCATTTGAAACGGCAAATTTTTCGAAAAATTTGTCAAGTTTTGCCAAATTTAGCGAAAAAAATGTGCAACTACAATTGTATATTACTATCTCTCACACAGTTGGCTTGGTCAGATTCGCAGGCAAATATTGATGCAAGCAAGAAATATAGATAATTTAAATCTTATTTAGTATACTTAAAGAAATTGTAATTGATTAGTAAAATCAATCATTTTTATACATTTTTATATGATAGGCTACATCCATATTGACTGTCACACAAAAAGAAATAAAAAAAAATATGTTAATTTGGACTGAGAACATTTAAAACAGTTACCATAACACATATGATTGATACCAAGAAAGATACACATGTATACACGCTTTAATTAAGAAATAATGTGCTGGACTTATTACCAGAGTAGTTCAGATGCAACTAAACAAAAAACCAATGTGAGCTTATTTTGTTTTTTTGTTTGAATGAAGATCACATTCAGCCTCTGCAAACCTTTTCATGGAACTCTTATGTCGAATGGACTTTGTGTGCGATTTTCGACTATGCTCTAGGACTAAATTACAAGATGTGCGAAACAGTTTGTTAACATGGGTCCAGGTCTTGAACTCTAAATGTCGTTGTAGGGCAGAGACATTCCTTCCAGATTTATTAACTAGGAATTACTCGATGGTGTGGACATAAATTTTTGAAAACATGTAGACCAAGGCAGGAACTAATTAAGAAATAGATGTAGATCTATATCGGAGGTTCTTAATCTTGATGTAAGTACTGGACCCCTCTTTAGTGAAAAATAAAATATAATTTTTTTCAAAATCAAGACATGGATATGTTTTGTTACTGGCTCTGACGAACCCCTGAGATCGACCCACCAAATCCCAGGGGTTTGTTCGAACCCAGATTAAGAACCACTGATCTAGATGCTTGCTGTAGTCATGTACAGCAGTGTTTACAAGTGAAACTGAAAAAATCTTTCAAACTTCGAGAACTTTTTTTCACCTTACAGAGATTTTCCACATACTATAACTAAGCAAGGTAAAGCCCACAAGTGAGCTGATTGAAACAAAGCCAGGTCTAGATAGATCTAGACTAAGTGATAACAGGCAAGCACAGAGCTCTACATTGTCAAAATTATATCACACACGCTGACCACATGTAGAGTTCAATCACCGCATGTGGCTGGCACCAACACTGCCCTCCTCTTCAAGGATTCACAACTGGTCTATGGGCCTAAACCATTTCCCTTTCCTTCTCTAAGTCTTATTGTAGACTCTTCACTGTGGGCCTAAACCATTTCCCTTTCCTTCTCTAAGTCTTATTGTAGACTCTTCACTGTGGGCCTAAACCATTTCCCTTTCCTTCTCTAAGTCTTATTGTAGACTCTCCACTGTGGGCCTAAACCATTGCCCTTTCCTTCTCTAAGTCTTATTGTAGACTCTCCACTGTGGGCCTAAACCATTTCCCTTTCCTTCTCTAAGTCTTATTGTAGACTCTCCACTGTGGGCCTAAACCATTGCCCTTTGCTTCTCTAAGTCTTATTGTAGACTCTCCACTGTGGGCCTAAACCATTGCCCTTTCCTTCTCTAAGTCTTATTGTAGACTCTCCACTGTGGGCCTAAACCATTGCCCTTTCCTTCTCTAAGTCTTATTGTAGACTCTTCACTGTAAAGTAGGTGGGCGGAACATACACACACAGGAATCGTGTGCGGCATGGAGCATAGTACTACTTTCTCTGTTTTTCAAGCCAGGAAAAGTGCTTTCAGAATTGAAAAAGCCGCAAATTTGGCTTCGAATTAAGCGGATCATTATTTCCAACTTCGAACTAACCAATATTTTTTAATAAAGCTTTAAGAGAGAAATATTCGGTAAAATTAATCGACTTCGAAATATCCAAGAGTTCGAATTATTTGGACTCAACTGTATAAGCAATTATATTTTAACATAAACAACTTCCAGATTCCTTTTAATAAAAATTTTTTGTTTGTTAAATATTTTTATTTCTTCAATACAATGGGGCTTTTTAAACCAAGAAAGGTTCCAAAACACATACTGTCTCATATGAGTCATAACCATATGTACTACCAGATCTCTCTGTAATCTGATTTATCGCAATCTCACCATTTGTGTACAGTTTTGTCTATGCCAACTTCATTTCACTCTACACCCCTACACAAACAAAAATTTCCAAATCACTCCACCGACATGCAAGATGATATCAAGTGCTACATAGTTTTACACGGTGCTATCTTCCAGAGGATTCTGAGGAAAGAGGACTAAACCATTCAGCAGGGGGAGAAGTTCTATATTCCCAAACATTATTATTCCTAGCCATCTGAAGTCGCTCTGCTCTGCGTTTCCTTTCACTGGACAGTACTTCATCCTGAAAAAAGATAAACAAAATTGCCTGATCTTTATTTATTTCAATTATCCAGAAATTTACACAAATGTAACAAATCTTCAGTAGATATTTTGATAACATCTTATTTGAATTTGATAGAGAAAAAGAATATTTCACATTTTATGCATCATAAGAGGACTAAACATTTTAAATTAAATTCATAAGGATAAATTGTACCAAATGATTTAAACAAAGAAGAATCAGAAAAGAAATGCATGTAGATTTCTTTATTTGAGCAATTTTCCTTCAACAGAGTTGAGCATATTGATTGTAGCTTATCTGTTGCTGAAAGTTGTTACACATATTCCTCCACAACATTTTGTGCTCCAAGTATGGTTCCATGCCTACATTAGTATGTTTCTCAGTCAGATCATTGTGTGAACAAATTTTCAATACCCTTGTTACCAAATTTTGTACTTTTTATTTAATAGTAAGCTTGAAAGAAAGTTTGTCTTTTAGATATGTCAAATGTTCTTGCATGGTATCGTCAAGGAGTCAATCTGTTGTCATATAAATTCCAATAGATCCTTATACCTCTTCATTCATTTTTTTTTAATCAAGTCCAGTCTGAAAGCACTTGTTTTGCATCTAGTTTCAAATACTATACTGCAATCACTCTTCGCTTCTAGCATCATAGAAACAGCCACAGTCCGAAAAAAATCATCTTAAGGGCAGAATGACATAGCTTAACAAAGTTTGGAACTCTTAATTTACCATAGGATTTTTTCAAAATTTGAGACATGAAGTTTCCCTATGCATTGCTTCTGGGAAGATAATATTTCCCTAGATTCTGGTGTTTAATAGCTTTTTTTTATATTTATCTGATTTCAATAGCTCATTTGCATCTATTCCTATATTTTTTCTTCAAAATTCTTCTAAAAAATAACTATTGCTTCAAAAACCTAACATTAAGTAACAATAATTAAGAGTTACAAATTTATGGTGACAAGGACCTGGTGAATATTATTGCAAACACCTCTTCCTCATGTAAAACTGAGAGAGACGTGGAGGAAATAAAATACTTTATAACGAACCATTGCTTTCAAGTCTCTTGTCTTTCTGAAGGCCATGCAGTTTTTGAAATCTGTAAGCCACTGTGAGCAATCTTTTTTGGTCCCATCTACGTAATATTGGTAAAATCTGGACAAAACCTCTAAGGGGAGGATTCATATGAAATAGAAAATGTACAATACAGATTTTAAGAAAATGTATTAATTGTGAAGAGCATTGGCTTGCTTTAGAAGAATTCAAATCCTCATACACATATATGCACTGTTATAATACAATAATTTATTAATTATTTATTAATTTGGATGCTTCAGAGAAAGAATAACACACATTAAATCTACACAGAATGCAGCTTTATTATTCTGATGATTAAATCCTAAATGGTGAAAGAAAACTGAGATCTGCAAGATTATCTGTAGCGGGCAAGAAAAATTATCTTCTTATGGATTTCAACCACCGTAAAATCTGTACTTGACTTGAAAGATTTTGACTAGGCAGTACTTGATTGCCAAACTTTATAAAAATATTAATTTTTACAATAAATCATGTCATAGTAACTGTTCTCTAAAGGAATTGAAGCTAAAATTATACACCAATACATAAAATCAATAACTAGGAATAAAAAAATTATTCTCTATGTATGTCATCTTGATTCAGTTTATAATTCCATCAGAAAATACATGTATCCCTTACAACTGGATTCATTTCGATCTATAAAACAATTCAAACTTTCCATTCCAAGATTTTCTTAAGAATTTCCTTAAGGCCTCTAAAATGTTTACGAAAAAGAAACTGAATCTACATAACAAAGTATAGTTGAACATAATATGAGAACCTCTAGAATAAAAAAAAGTTAAAAAATCTATGGTTTTTTTTTCCTTTATAAGCTCCTAAAAATAACTTTACTTTAACGTGACTCAAAAACATGCCATCTCTATAATCGCCATAATGTTTAACCCACGTTTATTAAAATTTGTAGAAACACCTACACAAAAGCATCGATCAGGTAGGCACATATTCATCCAATTATAAACCTTTGTAAAAATATCCCTGGTAAAACAAGTCCTGTTCATGGCAACTCCAGAATAGGACTTAACAGTTGCACTCCTCCTGTACAGCTCTTTTTTTTTTCTTCTTCCTTCTTTTAATATCAATTGAAGAACAGAAACAAAGAAACACCCCAGTTATTGGCAGATAATTAAATTGGAACGAGAACCTTTTTTATGAAAGAGTTTTAATTCATAATATTATGCTTTTAAATCACTTACTTTTGCAATCATTGTACTCCTCTTTGTAAACCTCACATGGCCTCATCTAAAATCCACAAAATTAAGAGAAAATGTTGAGCAGATTGGGTAATTCAGGCATGAATAAAAATTTAGACATATGGATTTTTAGGCTATTTCAAGAATGTCGAAAAATAACAACAAATAATTTTGATAATTTTTGTATGTTCTGAAAAGGGAGAGAGAGTGTTACTGAGAGAAGTAGAGGGGAAGAGCGAGATGTATAGAAGGAGGGAAAGAGAGGCAGAGAGACGTAAAGAAGGAGGGAAAGAGAGAGAGAGAGAGAGAGAGAGAGAGAGAGAGAGAGAGAGAGAGAGAGAGAGAGAGAGAGAGAGACAAACATAAAATAAAATAAATAAATTAAAAAAGGGTCAGTTTCCTGTTTATAATGCAACCAGTTCATGATCCAGGCAGTATTGCCAGTTTTTTTAATTTTATAAGTAGCAGTATGCTGGAAGCAATTGAGAAAAAAGATGCCAGAGACCGATGTAAATTGATCATCTATAATAATTCTATATAAGAGAATAGATCTGTTTTGGTTAAGCAAACTAATTTTAGATTTGGAATAACCTGCCTGCTTGCCCCTCATGGTGCCACCCTAAATGCAAAAGAACCACGCTTACACACAGCATACTGCAGTGATGAGACCTTCACCACCAGCCAGTCATTTTCTGCCTCTCGGCACTTCTATAGATCTCCAAACAAACCGTCTGAATCCAAGTCAATATTTAGCTTCTCAGCCTATGTACATTAATTTTTTAGATAATCTTTCTTAAAATAACTGTTAAAAACATCTATATTTTTCAAGAATTTTGCAAAATAATCAACATTCTTCTAATCAAAATTCATGCCTGAACCATACCCTGCCATGCTTGTTATGACTGAAAACAAAGAGCTGCGCCCCCCTCTCGAAAAATAGTTTGAGGTGGTTTCCCAAAATCCTTAACCAAAACAAGTCTATTCTCATGCATGTCTGTAATCCTGAGCTCTCATCTCATTATTGGTCATGCAGGTCATGCATATCTATGTCCTACAACACAAATCCAAACATTGCTGCCTGCCCAGATACTGTCCTGTATAGTTCGTAAGAAAGCAAACAGAAGGATCTCATTGAGTAAAGGCTGGGAGTATTTACTGGTACCATTTTTAGTCTAAAACAGCCACTTCTCAGAGTGGCATTTAGAGCCGATCACCTTGATTGCTGAAAAAAAAATTCTTCACTCATTAAAGTGGACACTCGACATCTGAACCACTAGGCAGTAGATCTTGACGTCTGGTATTTTGACGCTTCTGGTCTTTATTTCATGTTTTGTATGAAAATAAACATACTATCTCATCAATGTTATGTCTGAATTAGATCTAGATTAGATTTATAAATAGATTGGTGGGAGTTTGGTATAGATTTGACTATAACAGGAAACTTTTAATATTAATTTATTATTTCAATATCCTACGAATATATATCTAGAACCAGATGTGTCACATACAAGCCAAATGTCTTTGGGAAGACCAGCATCGCCAGAGCCCATTCTGAATCATGAAATGTACTCAAAACCCAGTCAAAGGACTAATCGAAATCTAGAATCTAGATCTACATGTAGATTAAATTTTTGTTTCTCCTCCGAAAACGAAAGTGAAACTATGGTTCAAGGTTGGTTTTTTTTTTTGTGTCTTTGCCGGCTACTAAGGGGGTGATAATGCTTATTTTTTTCCTCTTAACGCCAATGATATAATATTATGTTATATGCATTCTACTTTACTAGAACCGCAAATGCATTTTAAAGAGAAGTTAACAA
>JAWDGP010000718.1:0-11465 GCA_033675545.1 Elysia crispata
ATCTAGCGAGATCTGAAACGAAGATAATAAAATTAAGATTAATATATAAACGTCAGTTTGTATAGGGAACCATCTGTGAGTTCGTGATAAGAATTATTTGAAATAATTCTTTATGAAATTACCTTCTGCTCAAATCATTTAATAACCATATGGGTACATCTCGTCATACTGAAAAAAGAATAAAGTAAAAAAAGAAAATGTTCAATTTACTGCCATAGTCGATTGAAGAAAGAATATTTCTTAGTCATAAATAAATGTCGCTAAACATATAAAAATCAAAATACATTCGTAAGTCAAATATCTTAGTATTAGACTTTCGACATATTTTTTTCATTATCGATTCAACTTAATTTGCAGTTAACATGAAACTGTATTTAGAGTATCTGGTGTATTTAATGGTTTTGATGCTCCTAGCTTTTTAACTTGAATTTAGTAACGTATTATGATATATTTGAATTTTGATTGTATGTGCTTGAATTCTAATGGTATGTCCTATTTAATTATGAATCTTGTAGTATTGATATTATGGTAACATCGTATACTATGTTGTATCGATATTATGATATTATGTGCATTAAATTATCAAATAACCACTTCAAGTATATATAACCGACTAGGAAAGTTATTTGTTTTTTGAATTATTTTAATATCAATCATTATATCCTGTCTACCTTCCTTTAAACATATTTTTCTATCCGTCTGTCTGTCTGTCATGTATGAATCGTTGTTCTTGTCTTATATTACCCATATGTCTTTATCTTTAGAGATATGTTATCACTAAGACATTTTCAGCTTAAAACAACACTTACAAGTAAACTGGCGTAAAAAAGCATAGTGCGATGTTTTGCATGAGAGTCTTTTGTGGATTGGTATTGCTGGCTGCAAATCCCTACACGTTAACATCCAAATTTAAACATAAAAGAGAATGTGTTTGTGCTGTAACCATATTTTAAAACACTGGCTTTAAGAAATTTTGTAAAGTTAATACAATGCTCTGTTGTTAAAAATTGAATTTTTTTTTTGCTCATAATAAGAATAATAGTTCTTTATAGTCTGTGCTCATAGAGACTATCGAGGGTAAATGAATTACCTCGCTTACATGAAAGGAAATCATTAGAACTCGGTCTGTTATTTACTTACGCATTCATTGTACGAAACGCGAACTATTATTGACAAGGCGAAGCCGATCATCCAGAAGATAATATCGCCACAATTTGCCGTGAAAAATTTGATTTCACATTTCTTATATTGAGATAAAGCTCTGGAATGATATAAATGAACATACACTTATTATATGTGTTGACTTGAAGACAAAAAAAAATATGACCAACATCATCCACACCAGTGTAGGCTATACGCTATGCTTTTTAAATTTCACCACAATACGAAAATTTGTGAAATAAAAACAAAATTACCCTTATTTAACAAAATGATGGAAAAAGTTGGTGTTTTTTGTGTTTGTCATTTGATATAACTTATAAACGAGACGCTGATTTCACGCCTTTTTACACAACATATTTTCGGAACTTTAAGACTAAACCCTAAAATTTTGTAGTACTAGAATGTGGCGCTCGAAGTCTCTCAAGGTCTAAGACTCTTGAAAAAGAAAACCCCAAAAATATTCATAAACAGAAGAAATTAAATCTGTACCAAATTAGAAAACAATATTTTAGTTTTCATTATTTTGTTGAGATATTAAAATATGATAAGCTAAGGAACAAAATTAAATGAAATATTTTGAATCGTCAAAAGGAAAGAGTGAGAGAGCAAAGGTGAAAGAAGATATGTGATGACTTAGACTTGGACTTACAATTCGGACGAATTAGGTTCGATTTCTAATTTTGTCAGACTGATTCCCCAAAAAAGCATTTGCACAGGATAAGAGACAGGTCAGAGAATTAGTGAGGCAGTTGTGTCGTAGAAAGTTAGAGAGATGAGAGGCGGATAGATAGAGAAAACTGAAAGGTTTTGAGAAACACAAAATGAGAGATGCAAGATAGGTACAGAAAAACACATATATCTACAGTATTCAGTATTTCTTGGTAGTTCTACATTTTCAGCTCAGCTTTCTTCTTGCTGTTAAACAAAAAATTACATGTTGGTAGCTTTTAAACTAGATCAAACCCTATAAACCTTGTATGACGGAACATTTATCGCCATTTTATTGGAAATAACTTACAGTCTGTGCAAAGAAAAAAAAGAAAGAAAAAAAAGCAAAATGAAATTCTTCTCGATGGAATCTTCCAAGAAATTTGCTTTCATATTCTTTAATTAAAAAAAAAAGATATGACCAGGCCATCTCCTTTCCTCGACTCATACAAATCAGGGTCGACTCACCGGCATTTCGAGGCTTTGTCCATACTATCAATCTGACCTATATTGTTTGCCTGAGAACAATTTTTTGCATTCCTTTCCACCCGGTCTATCAGAGTTGGGTTTCCAATGCATTCAGGTTCTGACTGCCAAAGTTCGCGATAATCTGAGGCAGAGACACATTATACAAAAAAAAAGGAAAAAAAAATTCCCAATAGAATATAAGCCAGGAAAAGGGCAATAATGCGACAGCACCGTTTCTTTAATGAGTACATTTCAACTTATCTATTAACAATTTCAGGACAATGAGAAAAACGGTTTAATAAAAAGAATCAAGCAATGATTGGTTAAATTTTTTTGAAAATAATCGTCATTGTTTGCGTGAAGGTTTTAAAAAAAATGTAATTTCGATTATCTTCTTGACAAAAAAAAATCCAACTTACAGTACTGATTGTATGGTGTACACCAACTTACAGTATTGATTGTATTGTGTACACCAACTTACAGTATTGATTGTATTGTGTACACCAACTTACAGTATTGATTGTATGGTGTACACATGCCCGAAGCTGTTAAATTAGCCTCCATAGCTGTCAATCGGGCTTGCTTCTGCGTGCAGGCTTTATTTTCTAAGCATTTCGTTGTGTCCTGGATTGAACTTTTATGGGAAAAAAATACTATATCCATGGTAAGGAAACATCGGATGATTTTCTTTAACTACAATATAAAAAAAAGATTCAATAAAATTAAATGGAAATAGTTTAGAAAATCTTAAATTACAGTAGGCCTACATGTTTAAAAAAAAAAAGAATAGTGCACTTTAAGAATTACTAATAATTACTAGTTCTTCTACTACTACTACTACTACTACTACTACTACTACTACTACTACTACTACTACTACTACTACTACTACTACTACTACTACTACTACTACTACTACTACTACTACTACTACTACTACTACTACTACTACTACTACTACTACTACTACTACTACTACTACTAAATGGTAAAGAAACATCGGATGATTTTCTTTAACTACAATATAAAAAAAAAGATTCAATAAAATTAAATGGAAATAGTTTAGGAAATCTTAAATTACAGTAGGCCTACAGGTTTAAAAAAAAAAAAAAGGTAGTGCACTTTAAGAATTACTAATAATTACTACTGCTACTACTACTACTACTACTACTACTACTACTACTACTACTACTACTACTACTACTACTACTACTACTACTACTACTACTACTACTACTACTACTACTACTACTACTATTACTAATAATAATAATAATAATAATAATAATAATAATAATAATAATAATAATAATAATAATAATAATAATAATAATAATAATAAAAATAATAATAATAATAATAATAATAATAATAATAATAATAATAATAATAATAATAATAATAATAATAATAATAATAATAATAATAATAATAATAATAATAATAATAATGATAATAATAATAATAATAATAATAATAATAATAATAATAATAATAATAATAATAATAATAATAATAATAATAATAATAATAATAATAATAATAATAATAATAATAATAATAATAATAATAATAATAATAATAATAATAATAATAATAATAATAATAATAATAATAATAATAATAATAATAATAATGATGATGATGATGATGAACAAATAATAAAATATAAATAAATAAATAGTAATATTAATTCGTCCGTATAAAGTGAAGTGAGAGAGAAGATGAGGGAGAGCCACAACAATGACGTGAGTAAAACTAGAGAGAAACAGACAGACAGACAGAAAGACAGAGATACAGAGACAGAGACAGAGAGACTGAGAGAGAGAGAGAGAGGAGAGAGAGAGAGAGAGAGAGAGAGAGAGAGAGAGAGAGAGAGAGAGAGAAAGAGAAAGAGAAAGATAGGAATATCATTTTTAGTAAAAAAAAGGTTTAGAGAACATTTTTGAGATGACTGGATTTTTATAATAAACATAAGTGTTGTTGCCACTGATCAAAATATCAAATTTATCTGAATGTTGAGTTATTGTTTATTATACATATAATATGGAGCATTGAAAACTTGGAAAGCCTTCAGATCGGATGTTAACTTACTAAGACTTGAATCGCTTTAAGATATCTTATTCATTTCGGACAGTAAAGAAACAATTTCTAGCTGTATTTTTAATCAAAAAGATAATAATAGATGAGTTTAAAAGGCATTGTATCTGTCACTTGATATAGATTATTGAAAGAAAAAAGCAAAGTTGGTGATTTAGGTGTTAAAGGTTGCTCAATTTCATAAAAAAGGGGGGGAGAGGGAGAAGTATGCAAAAGAATGTCATTAGCGAAGCAGAAAAAAACCATAAGTTGTGACTTTTTTATTGTTAAATATTCCATTCTGAATATAAAAACAATACACGAAATATGACGAAACAGCTATTTACCACTGAAAAAGATAAAAATAATCATTGATCTTATTTCCGTTGACCAATTTTTATGTACTGCCCTATATTAAAATCTATTTGATTTTGAATTATATTAAAACTTTTTCAAATGAAAAAAGAGTGAGCCCTAAAATAAAAGAAACCGCTAAGTTACAGTTGCATATTGAATGTAAAGCATAAGGTCTACTTTTTAAAAAAATGTTTTGTTGGAACCCAAACCCAAAAACATACTGTACTTTATAATGTGGGCCTTAAGAGTGTGACATCCATATAAACCAGCTGGAATCCCGCTGAGCAGAACATCATAAATTGTCTTTGACTTACGGATTTTTTGTTGATGGAGACCAGAACTGCTGTAGCAGAGGCTAAAGGAAGTAATGTCAAGATGTATTGTTTGGTCAGGTAACGTATTAACCATTCTTACTTGCATATATTCATCCAAACTTGATCCCATTGTGCTTGACTTGTTATCTTAGTTTTCAAATATAAAAAAGACCAAATGCCTTTGGGTCCAATGTAGACATCCTCGGCACATTTAGTTAAGTCATCGCATGCGTCTGATTTACCTGAAAAGTGTTTTAAATATTGATCAAAATAGTTACATTTAATTTTTTTTCATCAATAATAGCAAACATCTTAATTTGTCCTTTCAATACAGTTCAAGTGTAAATCAATCATTAATTATTGCCTTACTGACAATTTCCCTTCAGTGTTCATTCAACATTTCTTTTAAAACATACAGTTTTATGATATCTGAATTTTTACCATTGGTTTGCATTATAACGAGTTTCAAGATAGTAGGCGTTGTGATCGAGGATTGAATATATTTATCCCATGTTTTTGATAGTTGACGCAATTCAGATCCGCAAATTCGGAAATTTCCAACCTGACTTTCTGACCCTGGAGCATGGTACAGCACCATCGACTTAATGTTAAATCAGTTATTTTCGGTTTAGGGATTTTTTTTTCTTTTTGGCACGCATGCGTCGTTTTCAGGATTTTTTTTTCATTCCCAGCCAAAAACTGTTTGTCAGGCCCTCCTCAGCACCGACTCATTACCGAGATGTGAACAGTGCAGTCCTCCACTGATTTCCTTTCTCAATGCTCTAGGGATGTTTACTGTGTCACCTCATAGGAACAGCCTTCAGCTTTGCTCTGTACGTTCTAGTAATTCATTGTAAGTCTTTAACTCAGGTTTGAAATTTTTTCTTCTTCGGCTAGCCGAAATTGACATTTTTGAGCTGTGTGTTTTGCGGTCTCCTTCCATTATCTTTACGTCAGCTTGTCATGAATCTGGCGTCCAATCTGCGAGATAAAATTCTTCTCTTTATCTTGGCTTTTCTTTAGAACAGCTCGGCTAAACGCAACTGTTATCTTAATGGCTGAACATAGGACGAAGTTTAACATGATTTTACATTATTGATACGCATCTTCAGGCTCTGGAGTCGCTGTGGCGCCTGACTCAAGGGTCGATTGAAAGACACGTCTGATCGCCAGATACTGAACGGTGCCACAAATTTACTCACGCCTTCAATCGTTCGGGATGGGTTGTCGACAACGACCTGGCCTTTTCTTTGGGTGTAGCCTCACGCCACAAGAGCTCAAAATGTGTCCTGCCAATACTACTTGTAACTTTTTTTTAGAAATATATTATGCCTTTCTTCTTTCTGATTTTTCTCTCATTGCATCGTTTTAAAAGCTTGCTCGATTTAGGAAGTTGGAATATAATAACTACAATGACGACAGCCATATTCCTACATCCTGGTAGACCTTCCAATTCTTCATTTAGCCGTGTTTGAAAATTTTTGTTGCTGACTAAGAGACGTAAAGGAAGTCTCAAGCAAAGATATCGGCCATACAGTGAAATCATAGTTGTGAGATATGATGACTTGTTCTTAAGCTTTACTTGATAAAAAGCCTTTTGATTTTTTGATACATTGCAATTTATTAGTTGCTTTGTCGATAGATGAATTTGCTTGGTGTAGACATACTGTCTGCTTATTGAGTTGATATCGAAGCTGCGATTTAATGAAATCCTGTATGACGCCCACTGACATCAGATTCCATTGCAGCTGTCGTGAGATTTGGAGCGAAACCAATCTTCACTATACACTCGTATTTGCTGCTCGAGTTATGCGTCTTGTGTAATTGATGAATCGTCGAAGTGCATTCCGATTATAAATTATTCTTTTTCTTTAATTTCGCACTCGTCTTGCCCCAAGCACTGCTCTTTGATTTTGCCACTTCTAAAATTGAATGAATTCGATCATGTGCCTAATACAGCTGGTGTTATAAATTGTTTATAGTTAAAAACTAATTAATCTAACACTCAAAATAAACAATGAGTAAAAAGCATAAGCTTTAAAATTTTCAATGGAGTGACTTTATAAGATCCTTTTATCATATGTGCGGTTTTTTTAATTGAATTTCAATCATGTGTCAAGCACAGCTGCTTTGATATTGTTTAAAAAAATCTCTATATACAAAATGTGTCGCCAACAAAGCTGACACATCTTTTCCCTCCCACCGTATTCTGTCCGAATCTGTTGCATCTGGAACATGTCTTTCAGCGCTACTAGATCCACGTGTCACTTAGATTTCGAAAAAAGTTGATTATGAACAGATTGTGGCCTCCCACCTGTGTACATAGCCCTTAATACTGATGACAAGTCATGCTTCATAAAAAAAAAAACAGCGGATAAGCTAAGCGCGTAAACAACTCCAATATTGTTTCTGCTTTGTTCATTGATTTGTAGGCTGTCTGCAGATACTATTACAGCTCCACCTCCTATCAACGACTCTTTTCTTCGTCTAAACATGTTTGTGATTTACTAGATTTTTTGTTTGTTGGCGGGCATGCAAGGTGTTCGATTCTTTTGAAGGCACAGGTAATTAGCAGTCACCAAGAAAACATCATTTAACAATCAGTGCGTGATTGTTAACACAGAGCTTGACTAAAACAGAATAGATTTTGCAATGAAGGACAAAGACGCCAAAAAGTGGTATAGTAAAGATTAACACTTCAGATGAATATCTCATCGCGGTCCTTTAACAGTAAATGAAGTATTTACTTCTCTAATGCTCAAATGCATTTTTAGGAAAGGTGAGGGGGCTTGGGGCAAACATTAATTTGTAATGCGTAAAACGATGTTCACAAGCAAAATAATTTTTGGAATGAAATTCTGTTGGTCAACGAAGGCATTTTGTCTCATACTTCAAAGTTCCAAGGAAAAGGGAACCGGCACCACTGACTTTAAGGGAATGGACTTCAAATCAAGATGCATAGATCGATCAGAACTTCCTAGAACAATGGGAGACAAACTATCTTTTCTTTAAAAAAGTGGCATATCAAGCTCCCAAGGGCCTTTGATAACATGTATCATTTTGGAACTTAATTTTAAACTGTAATTGGGAGAAAATAGCCGTACTCTAAGTCTAAGGAATGTTCATGAAGCAGTCCATGATTATACAAACACAGAAAGACCATTCAGGGTTCATGAGCTTGTGAGGCATTGAAAACTTGTGTAGAGCAGAACAGCTTGTGAGACATTGGAAAGTTGTGTGGAACAGAACAGCTTGTGAGACATTGGAAACTTATGGGGACCAGAATGGCTTGTGAGAATTGGAAACCTTTGTGGACCAGAATGGCTTGTGAGACATTAAAATCTTGTGTGGACCAGAACAGCTTGTGAGACATTGAAAAGTTGTGTGGAACAGAACAGCTTGTGAGGCATTGGAAACTTGTGTGGACCAGGACAGCTTGTGAGACATTGGAAACTTGTGTGGTACAGGACAGCTTGTGAGACATTGGAAACTCGAGTAGATCAGAACAGCTTGTGAGACATTGAAAACTGGTGTGAAACAGAACAGCTTGTGAGACATAGGAAACTCTTGCGGACCAGAACAACTTGAGAGGCATTGAAAACTCGTGTGGAACAGAACAGCTTGTGAGACATTAGAAACTTGTGTGGTCCAGGACAGCTTGTGAGACTTTGGAAACTTGTGCGGAACAGAACAGCTTGTGAGACATTGGAAACTTGTGCGGAACAGAACAGCTTGTGAGACTTTGAAAACTGTTGTAGACCAGAACAGCTTGTTAGACATTGGAAACTCGTGTGGAACAGAACAGCTTGTGACACTTTGGAAACTCTTGTGGACCAGAATGGCTTGTGAGACATTGGAAACCTGTGTGGACCAGAACAGCTTGTGAGACATTGAAAACTCGAGTAGACCAGAACAGCTTATGAGACATTGAAAACTTGAGTGGAACAGAACAGCTTGTGAGACATTGAAAAGTTGTGTGGAACAGAACAGCTTGTGAGACATTGGAAACTTGTGTGGACCAGAAAAGCTTGTGAGACATTGGAAACCTGTGTGGACCAGAACAGCTTGTGAGACATTGGAAACTTGTGTTGACCAGAACAGCTTGTGAGACGTGGAAAACTTGTATGGACCAGGACAGCTTTAAGACATTGAAAACTCGTGTGGAACAGAACAGCTTGTGACACTTTGGAAACTCTTGTGGACCAGAAGGGCTTGTGAGACATTGGGAACTTGTGTGGACCAGGAAAGCTTGTAAGACATTAGAAACTTGTGTGACTAGAACAACTTGTGAGATATTTGAAACCTGTTTAGACCAGAGAAGTTTGTTAGACATTGATTAGAATATAAAATATGGATACAAATTAATGTACAAACCAATTGATATAATTATTATATTTATGAGAATGATATTGCACAAGTTATGGCATACGCCTGTTTTTTAGTAAGTTTTTTGTCTTAATTCATTGAACTTTTTAAATGTCATGATAAATCAGTGCTTACACGCTGGTATTAAACAGCTAGCAAGAAACGTCACGACTAGGCTCAGCGGAAAAACAACTGAAGACTTCATCTGAAAAGAAACAAAAAAAAAAAACAACAACATGATGAAATCACTCAAGATAATATTTATCAAAAATTGTAATCCAAATTTGTAAAAAAAAACCCAATACAAAACGAAACAAAAAAGGAAAATGTTGATATATGTTTAGCTCATTTTTTTGTACAACATCAAGGTTATTTGCCTATGTATCTTAGGCATCAAATAAAATTGTTGCGTAGCCAATATACTTGAAAAATATACCAATAAATAAGAGAAAAGGGGGGTTTGTGTACAAATCAGAGCATTTCAAAACATTAGGGAAAGTATAAGGTAGGCCTTTTATACGCAGAAAATCAGCAATGCTGAAGTAAGAAGTTGATCCGGATATAAACTAGGGCGGTACAATATATAGAACTTATAATGCTGTCGACATTGCATTTATTGCTACCAGCAGATGAGATAAGTTTACACGGGCTGGTAAGCAGCGTAGAAGAAGAAAACCAATAGGAAAGGTGTAAAACCTGATAATAACAGAAAAAGGTAAGGGCCCCCAGTCTGAAGCAGAAATCCCTAGAATGCAACGTTACTGTTTCATAAATATTTGGTGAAAATAGCTCAGGGAGATTACCTAAACTATTTTCAAAGGCGAACTTTTCTTTAATGCAAGGATAAACATTAAAAGATACATACGATATAATAAACGTGGAACGTTTTATTTCTACCATAGCCACTTTCACTCAGTTTTAAAACGATGGTTACAGCTGGCAAAAAATTGCATTGCCGGGAGCCGTGTACACATAAACAGCTTTACAATAGTGTGCAAGAGAATTATGTTAGTAAATATTGAATAAGAAAAAATGGAAATAAAATCGTCGATTCAAAGACAATAGTTAAATGTGGTAAATCTGTAGAATACTCAAAGCATTCAATGCAAGACTGTACTGCTTTGTGGAATTTTTTTTTTATCAAACAAACCTCCCTCTTCTTTTCATTTTTTTTTTAATTTTAGAAATTATAACAATATTACTAACTTTCTAGCTATGTATGATAGCTAGTTGATATTCGTTATTAAGATAACTGCATGCAAAATTTGATCTTTGAACAGAAATTACGTTTTCAACAAAAAGAAATCACATTCCCCATATTTGTAATGTCACTAGTCTATAATGATGAAGCCAATTTTTTAGACAAAACGTTTAACGTTATTTTTTAATTTTGTACTTTTTGTCCATATAAGTTGGGCGATTGTTTACACCTTAAATTATTTTTCTCCATCTTTCACTTGTGTATACAACGGTTCCTTGGATTTATATTTAAGTGTGTCCAAGAGCATTTGTATTTTTTTAAATCTATAATTACTACTATTACTACTACTACTACTACTACTACTACTACTACTACTACTACTACTACTACTACTACTACTACTACTACTACTACTACTACTACTACTACTACTACTACTACTACTACTACTACTACTACTACTACTACTACTACTACTACTACTACTACTACTACTACTGCTACTACTACTACTACTACTACTACTACTACTACTACTACTACTACTACTACTACTACTGCTGCTACTACTACTACTACTACTACTACTCCTACTACTACTACTACTACTACTACTACTACTACTACTACTACTACTACTACTACTACTACTACTACTACTACTACTGCTACTACAAATACTACGACTGCTACTACTACTACTACTACTACTACTACTACTACTACTACTACTACTACTACTACTACTACTACTACTACTACTACTACTACTACTGCTGCTGCTGCTGCTGCTGCTCCTACTGCTGCTTACC
>JAWDGP010000720.1:0-28205 GCA_033675545.1 Elysia crispata
AAAAACTCTATACTGTACACTAAGGAGTAAAAAACTCTATACTGTACACCAAGATGAAAAAAAAACTCTATACTGTACACTAAGAAGTAAAAAAAAAAAAAAGTCAAAGAGATCTTTTATACAAACAGCAGTTGAACCCTCCTCCATCAATATGTTTCTTCTGTATTTTCTGTATAACAGTCCCACCCACTCTCTACAACAAGGCTTTCATTCTACTGCTCTTCGGAAGAGACAGCATTTAGACAAGGCTTTATCTTCAGCCGATATACATGTGTATGCGTTAAAAAGAGTGCAAAATCTGGGGATGGTTTTTTTTTTGTTTTTTTTTCATTTATTTTTTTCAGTGGTGTGTGTGTGTGTGTGTTGGCAGAGAAAGATTATGAAGATATTCAGAAATAGTGTGGCTGTTTGAAGCACTTCTTGTTTTGTTTTTGTTTTTTATTGTTTTCTTTTTCGCTTTTTCTGTTTATTGTGTCTCTCCCCAAATCTCTATGCATACACTGTACACAGAAAAGTCTTTTTGGCCTGTGCTACACCACAGCCTCAGTAAACATGAACACAACTTGTCATGTAATAATGCTGAACAAATCAGTAGAACATGTCATAAATTGAGTTTGTCCAACAAGCTAAAAGCGAGGTTTTTTTTTTTACATGATTGACAACCTCAAGTTTATGAGAGTGCTATGTTCAGATAGTTCAATGATATTGGAATGTTTACAATTCTATTTATTTGAATTGTTTTTCAATTTAAGTACCGGTTAGAAACCAAATCCTTTTTCCCCCAACAGATTTTGATGTTTGTTCTCTTTTATATCGGACTAAATAAGCATTATTTACCACCAGTCTGATATTGAGAATGTTCAACAACATGCTTTATACAATAAATTACAGTTTTTCATTTACTTAGCAGTGTAGAGGTTTGATTCACGTACTTACTTCCAGTTATAATACAGGTGTGGGATACTTATATTTTTCCTAATTCATATTTCTTGGACCGCTTTTGGGCCCATGACCCATATACATATAATTGCTGAATATTATGTCATGGATAACAATGGATAATTTTTGTTTTTTTTTATTAATTTATATTATTTGGATCCGTTTCCAAATCATCTTTTTTCCGTAGGACTCGTAAGTTTGTGGTATAACAAGTAATATGTCTTTAAAATAATTTTTTACAGTTTTATAATCAAAGATACACCCTTTACTGTAGGACCCAGAAATCTGCCGAATGATATGAACTTAAATTAATGTTTGACAGTTCTGTAATCAAAGATCGTCACTTACTGCCACAAGTTTGCATCATAAGCATGTATGCTTTATACATCTCCTTAAGTTTTCATTAATGTATAAAGGAGTTGGCTATGTCTCCGTAGTTTGTCATTAATGTGTAAAGGAGTTGGCTATGTCTATGTAGTTTGTCATTAATATGTAAAGCAGTTGGCTATGTCTCTGCAGTTTCTCATTAATGTGTAAAAGGAGTTGGCTATGTCTCCGTAGTTTCTCATTTATGTGTAAAAGGAGTTGGCTATGTCTCTGCAGTTTCTCATTAATGTGTAAAGGAGTTGGCTATGTCTATGTAGTTTGTCATTAATATGTAAAGCAGTTGGCTATGTCTCTGCAGTTTCTCATTAATGTGTAAAGGAGTTGGCTATGTCTCCGTAGTTTCTCATTAATGTGTAAAGGAGTTGGCTATGTCTATGTAGTTTCTCATTAATGTGTAAAGGAGTTGGCTATGTCTCTGCAGTTTCTCATTAATGTGTAAAGGAGTTGGCTATGTCTATGTAGTTTGTCATTAATATGTAAAGCAGTTGGCTATGTCTCTGCAGTTTCTCATTAATGTGTAAAAGGAGTTGGCTATGTCTCCGTAGTTTCTCATTAATGTGTAAAAGGAGTTGCATAATTAAACTATAACTGCCATGATGTTAACTATGTAAGTAATGAGAGGGAGACCTAAAGAACAAGGTGTATTTGGGTCAAGAGTGAGAGTAGTGTCTATATATATATATATATATATATATATATATGTATACCCTTCCCTATATGAACCTAATTTATACCAAACAACAGCTACACTGTTTGTTTTGTTTTTTTTCCTCTGTGTTACTTTTAATCTAGGCGATGAACCATAACTGGTAAACTTATATTATACACTATCCGCTAAGTAAAAACTTGCATTTTTTTTTACTAAAGAGTGTGCATTTAGGTGGCATTTATTTTCAGGTGGGTCTGTGTTACTAGCGTTAATTAAAAACGATTTTTCTGAAACTGAACATTCTTTAATACAGATTGTTAGAGCCTGCCAATCAACAGGTTTGTGTATTTGATATTGATTTTGAGGTGGGGCTGTGTAGAGTCTGTTACTAGTGTTTGTAAAAAGTTTGGTCGGAAAGTGAACATTCTTAAATGCCGATTGTAACAGCCTATCAATTAAGAAGGCTTGCATTTATATGGAAGTTGATTTGGTGCAATGGAGGCATCAGCCAACCACTATACTAGAGGTTTCCATTCTTTGTGGAGATTTTGAATATGAGTTAGAAGAGCATTGCATTCAATAGAATCCACGCATTTTGGTTGGGTAGGTTGACTGTAACTTTTCATGCTTGCAATTGCATGTATATATGGAACATGTTGTTATAAATATTCTATTAAGAAGAATTTCTTTGGGAAAGACAAGTATATATTATCAATTAGGCTTGCTTTTGTCATTTGTGAAACCTGTTTATCAAAACAAATTTGTGTCATTGTTTTTGGTGTGTGTGAGCTGGGGTGATGGGAGGGCAAATTAAATTGGAAATACCCATGCGACGATCAAAGTATGTATAATTTTCAATGTAAAATTCACTTTCCTGTCAAATCAATGCAAGTAATTATTTAGTAAGTGGTTGTGAGAGGACGAAGAGGGTTGGGTTGGGTTTTTTTTCTTTTAATCATCTCAGTATACGTGAAGATGATCGTTGAACTGTGTATGTTTGTATTTTACGATTTACAATATTTTTTTCTTGCTGTAATTTCTTTGCTTTTTGCCATACAAGGGAGAGAATAAACTTGACTTTGAGCTTCAGTGAAGCAAAAATACTCAAAGCATTTATTGTTCCATTCTTTTTAATACAGTTACGGTTTATATTATAAGGGGATAGTCATGTGGGAGTCTCAATTAATCAATCAGGTGCCATGCTCTTAATTGTAGGCGGTCATCACCTTCCAGGCATCTCTATTCCTTGTCACTTTTCAGTGCCTCTGTCACTCTTCCTACTGTGAGAGTCTTGGGTTAGCAAAACAAAATTGAAAAAAAAAAAAAACAAGATGTAGATCTGACTTTGAGCACTAGGTACGGCCTATCACCGTCATCATGGCAAAGCATCTAGGTAGGCAGAGAATGAGACAGAAAAATAGCATTGAATGACTTTAGTTCAATATGCTGCAAAAATTCTGATAACTAAAGTTTACTTAATTTTTCAGATTGTCTGATACGGCGTAACATAACTCATTTCATAATTCCAGCGGCAAAGTGAACACAGAAACAAGTCAATCATTCCAAATATTTTTATTAGTGTGAGCTGATAACTAAATTTAGCACTAAATTCAAGAAACAGGAATGAAAAGCAACTCGAGGTGGTGGTAAAGCCACCCATGATGGCATTGTTATGTTCACAATGTACGTATATTCAAGAAACAGGAATGAAAAGCAACTCGAGGTGGTGGTAAAGCCACCCATGATGGTATTGTTATGTTCACAATGTACGTATATTGTAGTGTTTTTATGTAGTTATATAATTAAGGCCCATTCGCCGAGAGGTCTACACCCCCTTTTTTATGTTCACAATGTACGTATATTGTAGTGTTCTTATGTAGTTATATAATTAAGGCCCGTTCACCAAGAGGTCTACACCCCCTTTTTTCCACAAAGCAGGGTAACGAGGTCTGAAATGCTTGCATTATTAAGTATAGAGTCTTTTGAGATTTTTGTCTGAGAGTGGATACTATAGATGTTGTTGGGCTGCCTTTTCTTTTTGTGGCTTCTTACTTGAAATATCGTATCATTATTTTAATGTCTGGTGTATTGGAGTCTTGTTTTAAGACGTGCCCGAAAAGGCTTCCTTTGGCTCCAAAGAGTATACAGTAGAGTGAGTCTGATTGGTACCTCACCTTATTTATAGTAGAAGGACTTGCTGGTTGATGTTAGACATTTGATATTAAGAACCACTCTTAAGTTTTTTATGGTGAAAGATATTAAATTTGTGCTCTTATGTTGTGAGATCTGTACAAAAACTTTCTGTAGAGCGCGGTACAGTGTATGTTGACTACAAGCGGATTTCATTGTAAATCACTTTCTGTAACAAGTTACTCTAACATTTGCACAAAAAAAATGCCATCTTTATGTCCAGATCAAAGAAATCCTGCAACATCCCCAAAAAGATGGCCAGGGGGTTGAGTCTGACTACTTTCCTGGTGAGGTGCTAAGAAGAGGAGAGATACCAGAAGATGCTAAGGGAGGACGAAGAGCTCAAAAAAGTGAATAGTGTCAGGTACAAATGCAACCTTTAATAAAACTGTATTTCTCTTATCTTGTGCATTTCCAAGTAAAATTCCCAGGAAAATAAGGAACACATTTACAAATCAAAGATATTCTGTGTTTCACTTTTTTATATCCTAGAGCTAAGCAAGCAGTTCGCTTGACAGCCTTGTAATGGGTTTAGGTTTCTGTGCAGGGATGAGGTCAAATCTCATACAAGCAATCCTGTCTTAATCCTTACGGGGCTCAACAGAATGTGAAATTGAATTTCCTTTGAAATTTTTTCCCGATACAGGTTCAAGAACTGATAAAATTATGCAGTGAAACTTCTCTTTTTCACCGTTATTTATTGCAAAACTTACAGTATTTGATTTTTTCATGAAGGATATTGTGGAAAAAAAATTGGACAAAGAACTCTAGCCCATTCTTCCCTCCTCATAAGGACAATCCATTTGTTAATCTTTTTTCACATGGAGAATCGAGCGAAAGAATCAAACCACAAGTTGCAGGAGAAACCAGAAAACTTGCATACATATAACTCAACCACCACAAGCAGGACTCTCTGTACAGGCCCGGGCACCAATGTAACAACAGTACATGCTGCTGCTCATGAAGGATGAGCTTTCAACAGCATCCACAACGTCTGGAACATTCTTGCATTATTGATGTGGAGTTAATTCCATCAAGTCAAACTGTAGTTTATGATACTTTTGCCCAGTGCGTTCTCTCTGGGTTAGAGAGAAATACAATAAATTTCAACCATGAAGGAGGCGTGAAGCAAAGAATGATGTCATCAAACGAAACGAAAATATGATCAGCAAAAGACAGAAGATAGAATTTGAGGATTTATATAATGGATCGAGAATGATATAAAAAATATCTTTTTTCTTTGCTTGTTTTTGAAAATGTCCAATATCAAGCAAATTTTTTGGATATGATTAATATTGTTTTAATGTAAATTGCAGTTTTAATTTAATCTTTGAATTTTGGCTTTTTTCTTTTTTTTTTTTTTTGGCAATGAAGGTTTCATGGTGAAATAGATTTAACTATTTAAAAATGAATTTAAAAAAATGGGGGAAAAGAAGGTGTGAAAAAGCATGAATGGAAATAATAAATGCAATTTTAATACATTCTGCATTAAAGAAGAAAGACAAATATGCCTTTTTTTATTTCTATTTTTTACTGGTTTTCTTTACATTTTAAAACTGTGTTGTGCAAAAAAAAATATTTTCCCCCTTAATTTGATGTGTGTATACATGATATGTAAAGATGGGAATTATATAGGCCATGTTTCATTTACCTCTATCTTCATTAAAGGAAATCACACACCTGTTCTCTTCTGCAGAAATTCAAGGGAAAGATTTTGGATTTTAAGTGTTCTATAGAACAAATGTGAAAAATCATATTTTTTTCAATAATGATGTCTACAACTACCAGATAAGAACAAACGTTAAGGGAATAAAATGGCTAAAACAGTTTGGAAACTTATTTGTAATTTTTTTTTCCTTGAAAATATTGTACAACTTGCAATGAATGAATCCTGAGGAACTCAAAGTAGTTGAAAAAATTTCAGTCATGTGAACCAAATCACTGCATGATAGTGGATTTACAGTCTTGTCCTAGATATTCGTTTCCATGCAGGTTGTCTTGATATACCGGTTGTATGAAATTTGATGAACTTCAGTGTCCTCCTTTTAAGTGTACAACCACAAATATTTTTTGAGATTTCTAAAAAGTTATGTCTTTTATTAAGATACGAGTAGCATAGACAGAAAAATGCTGCCATATTTAATATATTTTAAAAAAAAATTAGTTACATTGTTTGGTTTCTGGATAACAAAACCAAAAAAAAAGAAACTTGAATTTAAGATCATTAAAAAAAAAAGCTGGAAGCCAAATTCATTTTTGAACATTTTATTTCAAAGAATGTTTTGTAACCAAAGGCTGAAGATAAAGATACAAAATTAGAACAAGTAAATGGAGCAAAGTGGTTTCAGCTAAAACAGTCCGATTCACCTCGATTTCTCAATAAAGGGCGTATTGAACATTTCTCATATTTTAAAATCTCATATTAATAGTTGCAACATAACAACTAACTGCCCCATTCTAGAGCCTTGACAAATTCCTCCTCCGAAAACTGCATCATCTTCGCTGCTTCAATGTGCATCTGGAGGGAGGGGGGGAAAGATGAAATATGTGATATAACATGTCTTGTCGACCGGTGAAAAACTTGCGCTTATTTCTAGAAACTGGTCTACAGTTGTCCAAACACACAGGCTCAAAAGTTTAGAAAAATCGATTCTTATTGTTGCTATCTTCGATGAAACTATGCAAATTGTATGAAAGTAAAATATCCCTGCGGTCATACAGAAACTCAAAGCTGTTGAACAACCCCCAAAAAATGGAGGCAGAGATGGAGGAGAGGATTTGAAAAAACGAGAGGGCGATGAGAGATTATTCGATCATAATAAAATCAGGCGATGCATGCTGGGGGAAAACAGCGCGAAAAGATGTTGGATGTACTGACAAAATGGCTGAAAGTAGGAAGGGTGACAAACACTGGAAGCGACGAAGGATAGAGACGCGTGAAACTGGAAAGTTCAGATCCCTCATGCTATAGACTATAGAGCATAGCAAATGATGGATGGATGCTAATAGGGAGAAGAAGTGATGATGTCACTGTAACTTAATAACCTTAGTTACCGGTTCCAATCAGTTTATCTTTCATTGTCACTCAACAGCAAATTTCCTCACTCTACAGGATCGTAAAAAAAAATCTTTGACATTGTAAATATTGCTCTTCACGGGTTGTTATTTGCTGCAAATCAAACTCAGATTTGACCGGGATAAGATTCCCCCCTGCACCTCCCCCCCCTCCCGTTCCTCTTTTTTATATCTAAAATTGTTTAAAAACCAGCAATGACACAAGACTTTCATGCTCATTTACAATCCCTATGTCTGGACTGAGATGGAAACAGCATTAAATGAAGTGAGACATAAGCTGTTAGACCTTCATCGCCAAATAGTATTTATGAACATCTTGTTCTCAGGGCGGCCATTTGAACTTCTCAGCCCATGAGAAGGATAGAGAGAAGAGAAAAACGAAACGACAACGTTCTTCAGTCCAACCTATTTTTGGATAAGCATTGATCTAATAGTTACCGTATAACTTTTTTTTAATGATGATGATGATGATAATAAGAGTAGTTGTAGCAGCAGCAGCAGTAGTAGTAGTTGTGGTGGTGGTGGAAGCAGCAGCAGCAGTAGTAGTAGTAGTAGTAGTAGTAGTAGTAGTAGTAGTAGTAGTAGTAGTAGTAGTAGTAGTAGTAGTAGTAGTAGTAGTAGTAGTAGTAGTAGTAGTAGTAGTAGTAGTAGTAGTAGTAGTAGTAGTAGTAGTAGTAGTAGTAGTAGTAGTAGTAGTAGTAGTAGTAGTAGTAGTAGTAGTAGTAGTAGTAGTAGTAGTAGTAGTAGTAGTAGTAGTAGTAGTAGTAGTAGTAGTAGTAGTAGTAGTAGTAGTAGTAGTAGTAGTAGTAGTAGTAGTAGTAGTAGTAGTAGTAGTAGTAGTAGTAGTAGTAGTAGTAGTAGCAGTAGTAGTATGAGGAGGAGGAGAAGACGAAGAAATAAAAAAGAACAGCAACAACTTATAACAGTAACTGCCTTTAACCTTTTGTCTCTTAAGCACATCAATAAGTTTCATCTGTTTCTTGAAGCCAGCCATCAACTCATTCTTCTGTTTCTCGAGACGCTTGTTCTCCGCCTGCAGCTGCTCAAGTCGACGTTTCCCTGCGTCATGGCTGTCCTGTCAAGTTAAAAGGTCAGGTGTGCTATGAAGCTATTTCATAGTTTCTATTTATGAGCCCAGAGCATGTAACAAAATTTGTTACACAAGGCAAGGCTGCCCAGGTGAGTCACCAAACTCATCCAATTTCAGTCAGCATATCTTGAGTCCATAATAAAAGAGATTAATGCAGGTCTTAAAGAAGATATTTTGTCCTACACAAATGATGTGATTTATGACAATGGATGTCGATATATTGAAAAAGAGAGCACGTTTTCTCTCTTTATGCTGTGTTGCTCTCTCTCTATATATATGACATATATCCACAGAGTGTTGAGCTAACATAATGTTTATGCTGTGGATATACTCTGAACATCTGATATTTCACGAGGCTAGTATGTGTTTTGGTTGTTTTGTAACCAGAGAGATCTGTGTTATGGATGTACAACACATGGTTAGAATGAATGGAGCTAACAATGATATTTGCCTATAACCTGATCTATATATAGTTAGATAATGAATAGATAGACAGATAGATAGATTGATAGTTAGGTAGCAAAACTGATATAGAAATAGATAAAAAGACAGACAGAGAGAGAGAGAGACAGACAGACAGACAGACAAGATAGACAGAGAGAGAATAAGACAATAGATAGAGATACAGAAGATGGAGAGCAAAGAGAGACAGACAGAGGCAGAGAGGGAGTAAGACAAAAGAGAGCGAAAAAAACTTCATCAGTTTATGCAACTTCTTCTTACTTTTGAGGTAGATTTGGCTTTCTGCAACTGGTCTCTGTATTTCTCTATCTCCTCCAGCGCTCGGTTGAGACGAACTTCTGTTGCGGATTGTGACGTCTGCTGCTGTTTCTGACTGCGCTTTGTCTGTTCGAGGTCCTGAAGAGGGAATTGATGAGAAAACAGTTTAGTTCTTTTTTAACTTACAGAAAAGATATCACTGAGAAAAGAGCATGATGATAATGATGACGATGAAGATGATGATGATAATAATAATAATAATAATAATAATAATAATAATAATAATAATAATAATAATAATAATAATAATAATAATAATAATAATAATAATAATAATAATAATAATAATAATAATAATAATAATAATAAAGAAGAAGAAGAAGAAGAAGAAGAAGAAGAAGAAGAAGAAGAAGAAGAAGAAGAAGAAGAAGAAGAAGAAGAAGAAGAAGAAGAAGAAGAAGAAGAAGAAGAAGAAGAAGAAGAAGAAGAAGAAGAAGAAGAAGAAGAAGAAGAAGAAGAAGAAGAAGAAGAAGAAGAAGAAGAAGAAGAAGAACTATAATAGTTATTATAATCATAATTATAATGTTCTAAAATGACTACATAATTGATGGTGCTTGAATAACCAAGCCTAAATGAACACTGTTTCTATAAGACATTTTTTTTCTATATCTAATATCATTAATATTTTAATAACAGAATGATCATGTAGACAAAGGAGCAGAGATTTTGTCTTTTTTTTTCACATGAAAATCTTCCCAGATTTTTACATATATGTAGAATCTAAACTTAAAATGAGATTTTGAAAATAAAAACACAATATCTATTAATTTTCCATCACAAACACAGCACGTATCACCATTTCCTCATAACTGACAAATTTACCCCCAATAGCCATCTCTGAAACTCTTAGTAACTTGGCAAGGTATTGAAATCTTGAAATTTTAAACTAAAAAAAATAGTCTTTTACTTCAGCACATATGAAAGCTATTTATAAGCATTTTAACCAAAAGTCTTACTTATCTATGTTTTAAAAAACAAAAAAAACCTGATAAAAACAACAACTTGAGTCCTAAATCCGACCTTTGTAGCTGCTGCTAGTTGAATCTCCAGACTCGAGCATTTGTCACGCGCATCTTCCGCCAGCTTGCGGTGTTTGTCTACTTGTGTTTGTTGTGAGGTTGCCGAGCGCTGGAGACGAGCTTTCTCCTCTTCCAGCTCTTTGATTCTAGCGTTGGTCACGCGAACCAACTCGTCTCTCTGGTGTGTCTGATGGGCCAGTTTGTCCATCTCTTCCTGCATTACGCGTAGTTTGGCCTTCAGAAAACGGATTGTGGCCTCTAATTGTGGAAATAGGAAGGGAAAAAAACAGGAAAAGGGGGAATAAGAAGCTAAATTAGTATGAGCAAAATATTTTACTGTATTTTAATAATGGGCATTTAAACAATTGCATAGTTATATTTAGTAGGTAACAAGGAGGAAGAGAAAAAGTGTCCCTAAACATTGTCAAAACTAATAGCTAGGGTAAAGAACTGTATAATCTGACCCTTATGAGAATTATCTGTTTCCACTCCACGTTTATTATGTAAAAAAAGAATTCCAGTGCATCATTTGTTTAGACCTATTCCAAAAAAATTACATCTTGCTCATATTATATTCAAAACTGTTATAATTTAAAAACACACTTTCTACAGGCTTCCAAATGGCATAAACTGCATATAAATCTATCAGAATTCCAGGAGGTAATCACTTTTGTTTTTTTAGAATAGTAAAATATGGAGGAATTAATCTACTTTCACAGATTTTTTTTTCTAAATCATTTAAATTAAAAGTTCTGAAATTTCTTCCATTTCAATTGTTCACAAGACTTAAATTATGATCCACACATATTTTTCTTTTGTTTTGGAATGAAAAAAAATTCCGGATCATTGTTGGTAACAGATCGAGCATGAACAAAATTTTCATCTAGTGAGTGGCAAAACCTACGTTATACTTTTTGCAGCCAGTTAGGTCTTGACCGGTATTGACAACACCATAACCTTTGACATCAGAGGCTGGGACAAGGCAATTTGAGCATGTAAACATTATAATGCATTATGAAAAGTTAATAACAAGTCAAGGACATATTAACCAACACACAAACACACAGACTTACCCGAACCCATGTCACTGGCAACTTGAGGAAGGACGTCACCACCACCACCACAGTAGACAACATCATCATCGAAATCCGCACTACTACCACCACCACCACCATCCTGCTCTAGCCGTGTTGAGAGGTTGCTGAACTGATGCTGTAAAGAAGTGAGGAAAGCGTCCCCTGGCACAGCTACGTCATCCGCTGCGTTTGACGGCGTGGATGGCTTGGATATTTTCTTTTTTCTGGATAAGATTTTCAAAACATTCGAAATGAATTAGAATATTATGGACTTGACTACACATAAAGAGCATGAAAGTAAATTTGTCTCCCAACCAGCCCAAAAAAGAGTCACATGTCATATTTAATGACATTTTTCTTGAAAAGAAAAAAAATTAAAAAAAAGGATTTTCCAAAGCTTTTCAATAATACGAATTGGATTAAATTAAGAAAGCTTTGGAGAGTAATATTAGAATTTACTCCTTGGAGAAACAGTAATAAACAGAGACGTCTACCTACTCTGTACTTCCATAATACTAATAGAGACATTCAACTTCTTTTGTCCATATCTCTAAATAAATCACATGACAGCATGCATTCTAGTGTAAATAATTTATTTTTCGACTTTACAAAATTATCTTTGGAATTACGTAATCTACAGACCAAAACTACTTCTGGTGAAGGATCAGTGAAAGCTTGTTTGAAGAAACTATTTCACACATTTACTTACGAATGATCTCTGATTCCTTTTTCTTAGTCCATCAAATGGAAATCTTCAACAAGATAGACGCAGCTATAGAAACCTTTGAGCTGCGCTGACAACATGTATACTAGGTATGTCCATATCATAACCCTATTTGTTTTATTGATGCAGAATCACAACATAACCTTTTATGTCTAATTCTATTCAAACCTTTGTCACGAGTAGAAATAGAAATCAGCGTCACTCTTTTTTGTTTCGGACTGTGTTTGTGGCGATATACCATTATTCCAACGCACTCATGAGAAAAAACCCTTAGCACACAGAGGGGAAAAATATGTAGCAGCCAAGGAGTTAATGAACTGGATCGAATAAATAACAAAATTCCTAGATATTCCAGGATGCCCGTTTTATCCTGGTTTCATTACAACTCCTTCATGCAAAAAATTAAATCAGGCATTTGTGGATGCTCATGCAGACAACTCATTTTTCATACTATAACAAAATAAAGAGTCCGTGAATTCACCTTAAGCATGTAAAATCACATAATCGGGCATTTGTGGATGTTTTAAGTTATACAGAAAACTCATTTTTCATTCTAAAACATAATAAAGACCCCATGAATTCACCTTAATCTCGTCAAATCATATCAAATGATAAAAAAAAAATAAAAAAAATATAGCCAAGTGGATAATTATTAATGTTGATAAAAAATTTAAATCATACAAAGTTAAGCATTCCAGCAGATACTCAGTAAGTATGGCATCTTTTGAAAAAAAAATTTTTTTTTTTACAAATTATTTCGATTGCCACAAACATTCTGCAATCACAGTGCATTTCACATTGCGTCAAAGTTTCTTATCCAAAAACAATTAAAAAAAAAATTATTTTGTCTGTCTAAATTATTTGACTTCCCTTCAGCATATTTTAGAGTTTTATACAGGGAAGAACTCATTATCACAGTCCATTAATCTTTTTATTAATAATCTAAAAACTTAACTTATTTATATAAACAATCTCAAAATATTAATCTTCTTGCTCAGATCAAACAGTTTAATTTAAGAGAAAGACTCTGTAATACGGAAATTCAAGAGGAGGGTCTTTCAACACGCTCTACAACCGGTGGACATTGGCTATTCTTTTACTGGCGCTCCTGTCTGAACTGCATTGAATATCACTTTTGTCAGGGTGGGTGCTTTAACCCCGCAGCCACTGGCGCTCCTGTCTGAACTGCATTGAATACCACTTTTGTCAGGGTGGGTGCTCCAACCCCGCAGCCACTGGCGCTCCTGTCTGAACTGCATTGAATATCACTTTTGTCAGGGTGGGTGCTCTAACCCCGTAACCACTGCCGCTCCTGTCTGAACTGCATTGAATATCACTTTTGTCAGGGTGGGTGCTCTAACCCCGCAGCCACTCGCGCTCCTGTCTGAACTGCATTGAATATCACTTTTGTCAGGGTGGATGATTTAACCCCGCAGCCACTGGCGCTCCTGTCTGAACTGCATCTCACATTATTTCATATAAAACAAACGGAAGACTTTATTTATTGACAATGCTTCAATAATTTCTTACCCTCCTGTCGGTGGACGTTTGCCTGATGTGGGGCAACTAGAGCTACTGGCCTTGGATTGTGGACGAGACAAGGAACCTTGAGCCTGAGGGTTGTAAACGAAACAGAAAATAAGAAAAAATAATCTAGAAATCAGCAACATTAAATGTGGATATACATGTAAAACTAAGATCAGTGGTCGTGAAAAGCCAAACTATGTCGGAGATTTTATGAAAGTTAACTCTTTTAGTTTTAGCTTGCAGCCCAATTCCACCTTTGGACGGAAGGTTTGGAAGAACCATGCATAATAAACTCCAGCAGATTACAAGCTGATTCTATCAAGATGACCTGCTCTTGGATTCTCTCTCTAAATATATGTATATTGCCGTTCACATCCTAGTGCTCCGACTTGGATACCTCGGCTGCCTCTCAGATGTTCGCTTGAATTACATCATTTAAATCAAAAGTGGAAGCATCAAACAAAATCATCTTGACAATTTTGCATACTTTAATCATTAAGTATTTTATGGGGTTTATGATCATTAGATATGTTAATCCCCATGTAACTCACACTGGTAATAATTAATATTCTTTTCTAGTCACACAGTATGACTAATAGAGCTAAAAGAATTAAGGAAACATGAAACAATTAAAAAAAAAACCCACAAATTAATACCAACAAATCGTGTAATTACTTCTAGCACCATTACCACCACCACTGCAATCAATTTCATCATTAAGACTATCATAATTGATTGTACTATCTCTTTTATTCCTAGTCTATCTAGTTTGATGGTCACCATTGAAACCCATATAAGCTGGTACGGCAAGGCGGTGGGTGCCATATAACTAGCCGCTTCGATTGACGTCCAGAAAATATTTTTGTGCGTTTCTTTTTTTTTCTTGGCCTTTTATTTAATCCTTTGTATTGTTATATCTAGGTTAGCATTTACTTCCTTTGTGGACTGTGTTAAAGCTCTTTTCAAATAGTGAAGATCTGTTAAATACGTCCCTAGATCTAACACAGTTTGTTCCACCTCTATCGCTGTCTGGCTGCTTCTGTAGACTTATTTCTCTAACCATCACAATCTTTCAGTCTATAATAATGTAATAAAATTACTTGACCAACATTTTCTGTTTCTCACCTGCTGTTTGCCCTTATTTCTCTAACCATCACAATCTTTCAGTTTATAATAATGTAATAAAATTCCTTGGCCAACATTTTCTGTTTCTCACCTGCTGTTTGCCCTTATTTCTCTAACCATCACAATCTTTCAGTTTATAATAATGTAATAAAATTCCTTGGCCAACATTTTCTGTTTCTCACCTGCTGTTTGCCCTTATTTCTCTAACCATCACAATCTTTCAGTTTATAATAATGTAATAAAATTCCTTGGCCAACATTTTCTGTTTCTCACCTGCTGTTTGCCCTTATTTCTCTAACCATCACAATCTTTCAGTTTATAATAATGTAATAAAATTCCTTGGCCAACATTTTCTGTTTCTCACCTGCTGTTTGCCCTTATTTCTCTAACCATCACAATCTTTCAGTTTATAATAATGTAATAAAATTCCTTGGCCAACATTTTCTGTTTCTCACCTGCTGTTTGCCCTTATTTCTCTAACCATCACAATCTTTCAGTTTATAATAATGTAATAAAATTCTTTTGTCAACATTTTCTGTTTCTCACCTGCTGTTTGCCCTTATTTTTATCTTTCCTCTCTGTAAAACTGTCATCAAGTTCTCTGGACAATGACGGAGAGAAACAAAAAGTTTAAGAGTTACGAGCTCAAATAATATTCTATATATGGAATAAGATAAGAACAAAAGGTGTGGGAAAGAGGGTGATTCCTGCCTGAAAAAATATTCTATCTGCCCAATCATTGAATCAATGTAGAAAACAGAGAGCTTAAATTTAAATAAAAAGAAAAGAAATGATAATAATTTACAAAAAAAAAGTTCCAAGTCCATTTAATAACTTTTTAATTCAGTATATGAAAATCAAAAATTTTATTTTATGTCACAAAACAAATAACTTCTACACATACTGAAGGAAATCCTCCGTGTTAATGTTGTCAAGCAGCCGAGACTTAGCCAGCACGTTTTCCTGCCCTCGCTGTGAAGCAAAAAAAAAATAGAGAAAAAACAAAAGTTGAGAAGATCAAAAGAAATATATCATTATTATCAATCATTTCTTAAACTAGAGAGTAAAGTTGTGAAATGATCTCTCGATGGAGGCAGATGACTCTGCCACAAGAACATCCATTGAAGCGCAAGTAGAAACATGTCCTAAGTAAATCTTATTGCTTTAAGACTGAAGTCCTCACATGCAGACAACATATTTTACAATGATGACCAGGTTTTATTGAAATTAAATATTGGAATTTTCACAAAACTGTTTGAAAGTGCTCCTGAACACTAGATAGAGAAGGGCCAATAACAAGAATAAATAGTTTTCGTCATGCATGAGATTCTTTATTACGGTTTGTGAAGATTTTTCTCCCACATTCGTTGCTTAAACTGGTCCTTTTTTATATCATATTTTCTCTCTCTTTTCTTCAGTCAGTGAATACTGGTCTGTAGAGCATTTATGTCTAAATCATACTTCATCAAACATGGTCTGAATAAGGATGATTCCCCTTCCTCTTTAGTTTTAATTTTACAAGACGACACAGTTAAAACACAATCATGTTTGATTTATTTTTCTTTCTTCTCTCACCATGACCATCTCAGCTTCCTGTACCAATGAAGCTGTCTTCGCCTCCAGTTCTGCGTTTAGGCGTCTGCAGAAGAGAAAATTTAGCATAAACTAGTAAACCTGTTCGCTGGACAGCTATGGGATGGGATCGATATACAGATGGACATAAATAAAACTTCTTGGGTACATTAACCCAGTTTGTGGGCTAAGAATTGAAAAGTTCTTGGCCTCCAGTTCTGCATTTAGGTGTCTGCGGAGGAGAACATTTAGCATAAATTAGCAAACTTGTCTGCTAGATAGTTATGGGATGGGATCAATACACAGATGGACATAAATAAAACTTCTTGGGTACATTAATACAGTTAAGTGGGCTAAGAATTGAAACGTTCTGAGTTTTTTAAGAAAATCATGGCACTCTGAAGCAACCATTTTCATTGAGCAAAATCATGAAATAGAAAATTGAAGCTGTTCTCCGAGAATTAAGCAAACATTTTCTTAGTAATTGTAAAAGTTTAATACTTGATATACAATTATTATCAAAAAACATTCATGTGATGTCTTCAAATTTAATCTTTCAGGTCAGGGATTTCTAATAATCACATTGTCAACAAGTCTTATGTCATAAGAGTTTTTTAATGTGGCCTAAATTTTCTGACAAATCTCTTACTAGTTTTGATATGCACACAGTTCTCATATACAGAGCTATTACAATGCAAGCCTTGAAAATTTTAAGAATGAATAACCAAAGCATAACTTTTCTTTTCATGCATGTGTATGAGCACATAAAATTACCTAGAGAGTTATTTCCTTCTTATTCATTTATAGACTTTAAATGCTAGCATACTTAACATATATGTAGCAACGCCACGAAATGAGACATTTTGCAGCATACAATTTTTCCAAAACAAAGTTTGAAATATCCGCTTTATATACTGCTCTAATTCCTGATTTTCATATTGTTTCAGAATCAAAAGCACTTTAAATAGCAAGGATTTCAAGCCTCCTTGAGGAAAATGACATTTTCCAAAGTAGTTGTCAGCCACAAAATGATTTTGTGGCGTCACGACACATATATACACACACACATGTGCACATATACTGATTTTCCATGAAATGCCCTGAGTCTTTTAAACACTAACAGGCAGTGGGTAAATCAATACTATACCATGCTTGCTTTCATTTGCAAAATTGATAATTTCTTTCTCACATTGAAATATTATCACATGATCCTGAGCTTGCAGACTTTAAAAGTTATTTCAATAAAAATTTACTGTACCTACAGAACATTCTACTAGTATGGAGGAAAGTAAACTAAAAGTTCCTTGATTTTTTTCCTTCTTTCTCCTCCTCCTTCTCCTTCTTCTTCTTCTTATTCTGGTTCCTCTACTTTTTCTTGTCTCTCTTGTTCTTGTTCTTTTTGTTTTTACTTGTTCTTCTTCTTCTTCATTTTGTTTTTCATGTTCTTCCTTGTTTTTTTGTTTTGTTCTTTTATTCATAACTAATATTAATTCTTATTATATTTATATAGATTGCAAGTGTCTTTATCTACTGAGACTAGCAAAATACTACAGTAGATTCACATCTACTGATGCTATTATGCTATAACATGCAGCCTCATGTTACTGATTTGTGTTGTTATGCATCAAGACTTAAAACAAAACAAAATTTTTTCAGCCTACTTGTACTCTTCTTCTCTGCTGGCAATGTCCGAAATATCTGTCCCATGCCGTGAGTTTGACGCTGAGCCTGGCTTGGAAGATGTGGAGCCTGAACCCTTCATACTGCTGCGTGACTTTGCCTGACGGGAAAAAAAATAATAAAAATAATATTGAGTTATTCAAAGAGAAAATGTAAGAAATCCATATAATAATACAATGTTTCCATAAACCAAATTAAAAATTAAGAAATGATAAGAGTTACTTTAGTCATCCCTCTTGAGGAAATTCAATATTGACATACCCATTAACATAAAAAAAGACAAATACTTACAATAAAAATTCAGGCGTATGAAAAAAAAACCTGCATAATACACACACACACACACAGACATATATATTTATATAAACAGAGGTGTGCATAAGCAGGTAGTGTCAGTCTCATTACTAGAGAAAACTATAAATTTCTGTCTCACACCTGGCAAAGAGAACTACCAGTACAATGCAAATTTATTCTAGGATGGAAGCAGATCGTTACAATTTTGCAATCTTTGTGATCTCAATATTAGCTACAAAAAAAGGACTAAATTTTATTTTTCTAATCGCTACCTTTTCTTAGTCTTTATAATTACAAGAGATTTTTACAAAATATGATTATAAACTAAAAAATGAAGACTACCTAGACTGTTGTGCATCTTCTAAATCTCTTTTCTAATTAAATGAAAAATGAGACAGGTCTTTGATACATACAAATTCACAAAATTAATGGTTTCATTGCAACGACCAAGATTTCTGAGTGTCTAAAAATCAAAGAGTCACCGTTTAGATAGATCTAGCTAGATCCAGTTTAAACATTAAATCTAGGAAGCATACCCAGGCCTATATCTGTGCTCTTTCGCCTTTATCAATTCAAGATCTAGATTAATTTTTTTAAATGAAAATAGATGAGCGCGAAGATTCTAGATTTAATTTAGGTCTAGGTCTAGATCTAGATCTAGATCTTTCAGAACTTGAAAGATGGAAACTTAAGCTGAATCGTGAGGAAAAAGGTGCTGTGAAAGCAGATAGATCTAGATTTATTCCAAAAAAATACCTAACACAACTTTAGACTCTTTTTATTTCCACAAATGAAGCGAACAATGGTGTCGTAGAATTTCAAAGCCCGATTGTAAAAAAAAAAATTTGCGTTATAAATGGATGTTAGTTTTTCTTACTATTCTCTCCCTAGAATCCGCCATATTGTAAACAATGCGATGCTACTATGCTAAAATGGTAATGCTTTTGGATGTCGTAAAAATAAAATGTTTTCCTTTGATAATCTGGCTCTAAGGAATGTTAACAAACAATTTGTAAATAGTCAGTAAGGCCCTAATAGGAAGGAAAACATTTTTTATATAATTATTTAAAACTTTTCCTCAGCATTTGGTCGAGTCTGCTACAGGAACCTTGACAGATGAGGAGAAAATAAAGAAGGCGTGCAAAGCAAATCACTTAACATTCATTAATATGCGATTTTTTAAAAATTATTTGAACGTATCGTGAATATTGTCTTCTGTCTCGTTTTTTTTTTTTTTTTATGTTCACAATCAAAACGTCAATAATATCAACACAGCTAGCATTAGATAATAATTATTTTTCTTTAATATTATTATCCTTGCAAATTGATAATATATGAATAATTAATTCTTGTGCGTTGGATATTCAGCCGTTTAAGGTAAGCCAATCAAGTTTAGATGCTTTTGGGAATACTAGTTCTTAGACTTTCTGGTCAAAGTACAGAATGTACCAATTTATATTTTAGAATCATAATTACAATTCAGGTTTTATCTAAATTATTATTTAAAATCAATTTAGACCTAAAGTAAAGTCACTTAACAAAAACTTTGGGTAGAAACTTTGACTCCTGAACTTAGATTTAGCTATCAAATTTATTACAATGTTAAGATTATCTATCACCTTTTGTGTCGTATGAGAATTACATTTTAATTGAATAAAAATTGTGATAACCATACACTATACAAGATCGGTATGATCTCTTGACCTATATCAAACTTTCTTGTCATTTAAGAAAATTATGAAAACAGTGGTGCTGAGGGTGTGATTTCTATGACATAATTCTAAATATCGGACCAAGGACGACAAGAAGATCATCAGTAGATACAATTATGGTTTTTAGTAAAGTCTTGTAAAGTAAAGTAAAGTAGCAGCAGCAGCAGCAGCAGTAGTAGTAGTAGTAGTAGTAGTAGTAGTAGTAGTAGTAGTAGTAGTAGTAGTAGTAGTAGTAGTAGCAGCAGCAGCAGCAGTAGTAGTTGTAGTAGTAGTAGTAGTAGTAGTAGTAGTAGTAGTAGTAGTAGTAGTAGTAGTAGTAGTAGTAGTAGTAGTAGTAGTAGTAGTAGTAGTTTGATGCTCTGTAAGCTCGTGTAAAAGTCTCATAGAAGGTGTCTTTTAAGAGGTAACTGGGTAAAAAATGCAACCTGTCGGGAGTATTTCGAACAAGCCTGTCTGCATCTTCAAAAAGGATAGTAGAACCATGTTGCAAAAATTGCATTCATAAAAGCATAAAGGTATTTTAAAAGATGGAACACATTTGATAAGTCAGCCGTAAAGAAGGTACGACAAATAACGTTTCTACTCGAACAGAGAAACCGAAATGGTATAATTTTACGACCTTCAATTCATACCGTTTACTCAACCATAATTATTTGTGATATTGTAAATCGAAAGTAGGTGTCTTTCACTTTGGATGATTTAAGGTGACGAAACAACAACATAAGTGTCAACGGATAACTGGTGTGAGTAGGCTATTGTATCCGTGCTCTGAGTTTAACTAATGATAGTAAAATCTTGTCGTTTTTAAGCTAAAAATGCAGTGCATGTATGTAGATTAAGACATGAATTATCGGTATTTTCTCGGGAGACAATTATTACTATCAGTCCGTTAATAGTTTTTTTAAATCTAGATCTAGATCTAGATCAGCTAGCCGTTCTTATATACAGTTGCCTCAACATTTCTGTGGAAGGAAAAGAAAGAAGAAAAAGGAGGTGATAAAGGAGACGAAGAAGACCAGAAAGAGGAAGTATAGAAAAAGAAAATAAGAGGAGAAACTGAAGAAGAAATAAGAAATGTCTATAAGCCTGGTTTCAAGTACAAACAGTACTTCGAGCTGTTCTGACTCTTAACAAATATCGCATGAAAAAAAGTTTTGCAGTTTTTACATTCATGGAAATCTAGATTTAGATCTAAATATTTTGTTTTAAAGCTTGTTGATTTCTGCAAAACTTTGAATCAGTAAATGGTGCAGTTCATATTGGTTAATGCCCTTTATCAACACCACCACCACCATCAAAAGATTAGAACCTATTTTCTATATGAGTATTTAAAATAATTTTATTAGTATTAATTTAGATTAAAAACCATTCCTACACTGATGCATTAATTTTTACACATAATTAACTAAAAACCTTGAAGCTTTTATCAAATTTCTGATGTCACACTCAGGAGACCAGAAGAACGTGTATATGTATATGCTGCTCTGTAGTGATGAGGTTCAAGGATCACTGAGTTAACTTAAACATTTTTTTTATGTGAAAATGTTCTTTTCAGGTCGGGGAGAGATATAACTGAAGGATTAGCGGGACAGCTTGCCACTCTCAGTCTTACCCAGACTTCTCTTGCTGCTTTCACACGTCAGACACAGGAATGGCTACGGCTTCTTTGAAGTGAATCATATATATATATATTGTTTTGTTTTTTATTTTGTTTTTCTGAGAAAGTTAAAACCCAACTCCATATAGGTATATTTTTTGCAATACATGTACTTGTTCAAAAATACATCAAATATGGGTACCGTAGTTGCAACGAAAGATCTTATTAAATAGTTGGGTTTTTTAGTTAATTTTGCATTGTTAAGGGCTACACTGGTTGCTTCGGACAGTTAAACCTTCCTTTATAATCTCTCTCTCTCTCTCTCTCTCTCTCTCTCTCTCTCTCTCTCTCTCTCTCTCCCTCTCTCTAAGTGTTTCAGGTACAGCATTTTTTAATTTAAAAAAAAAAATTTTCTTGTTTATTCTTAACATGAAAATTACAACTATTTGAAATTTTACGAACAATTGTCATTTCTTGCCTCCCTTTCCCTGCTCCCCGTCCCGTGTGATACTCAGACTGGCAGCCAAAGTGGGCTTGGCTGGCGGTGCCATGTACTGGACTGTTCAGCAGGGCTTGTGGGGGACGGCTGAAGAGGGCGCTGCCGCTGGGAAGAAGTTTGCTGCTGCTGTCATGCCATCTACTGTAGAATATCTAGATAAGGTACAGACTAATCGAACTTTCACTAACATGACTGCAATTGTTAAAATTAAAAGTAAGAGGGAACAAGATATCCTTCTCAAGTTATCGTCTTTACAGTAGAATATGTAGATAAGGTACGCACCAATCATACGTTTACTAACACAGCTGCGATTGTTTAAGCAGGAGAGGACAAGATATATTTCTCGAGTTATGCCTTCTATAGTAGAATATGTAGATAAGGTACGCACCAATCATACGTTTACTAACACGGCTGCGATTGTTAAAGCAGAAGAGGACAAGATATATTTCTCGAGTTATGCCTTCTATAGTAGAATATGTAGATAAGGTACGCACCAATCATACGTTTACTAACACGGCTGCGATTGTTAAAGCAGGAGAGGACAAAATATATTTCTCGAGTTATGCCTTCTATAGTAGAATATGTAGATAAGGTACGCACCAATCATATGTTAACTAACACGGCTGTGATTGTTAAAGCAGAAGAGGACAAGATATATTTCTCGAGTTATGCCTTCTACAGTAGAATATATGTATCTAGATAAGGCATACAATAATCTAAAGTTATCTATCACAGCTGAAATTGTTAACAGCTGGAAAAAACAAGATATCTTCCTCTAATTAGTTCAATATAATACAAAAGAGATAAAAAAAGCCTTCATTTTACCAATGATTTCATAAGATGTCCATAGATTGCATGACTTTCAACATGCAAAGTATTGAATGAGATATCCATGCAGCTCCTAGGCCAAAATTTTCAAGGATCACATATTCGTGATTGTAATCCTCAATCATCAGTACATTTAGCTTTGCATTTCTGAGTAAAATATGTTTTCCTCAGCACCAACAGCATTGGTTCTTTAAACCTTCTCTATGCCTATTTTTTCACGTATTTTTTAATGAGTTAAAGCAAAATATTTCTGATTTTTTGAACATTATTGATGATCTCAAGACTCTCAGCTTTATCAAGTTTTATTCAACTAGACATTAAAATTCTGGTACAATTATAATTGGGGCTTAAAATTAAATTGAATTTTTTTTTACTGTCACCTTCGGCATGTAAAGGCAATATACTTCATTTAACACTTTACTTTTCACAGATTCCCTCTTTTGCCAAAGTCAATGAAGCAGCCATAAAGAACTGGAATGCCGGTGAGTTAATTTTTCATGAGAAACTTTCAAAGCATGTAGGTTACACCAGAATGTTTAAATGTGTCATTGTATGGGAATGCAAGCTGTTCTTATTCATAATATTTTTTTTTCCTTTTTTAAAAAAAAACAATATGGTGTCAATATTCTCTTATTGACGTATATTTTAAAAGAAAACCTTACAGGCCCTACTGCTTCTATCTTAGGGATTTTCATCCTCAAAAACATACATATAGTAGCACAGATGACAAAATGTCAAATTATAAATTTGATAGTAATCAATTGTGCAAATGAAATTTTTGTATTTTTATTCAACCTTGAAGAAGATCTGTGATTCCATTTCGAAGTATTGTTTAGATCATTAAAATACTAAATGAGCTTTTTCTTTTCTTCTTTTATATGGTAAACAAGCAGAAATACTGAAAAGGAGAATGTGATCAATGTTGATTCCTGAAGAAAGCAGTTTTGTCACTGCTGTTTGTGATTCTTTGATGCATTGATTTTACTTTTCCCAAATTCCACCTTTAGAAAAAGCAAAATTGTTTCGCATATTTCTGTAAAAAAAAAAAAACTGTTCAGAATCAAGAGAAACTGTGTGCTGAGTCACAAAGTTGAGACTTTTAAATGGTTATTAGCAGCCTGTCATCGTATCAGAAATTTATCTTGTGGTTTTTAAGGAGTTCTATTTGAAGTCGCCTTTTAATAAGTGGGGAATCATGCTTTTTTTAGTTTTTAACCCCTCTTTAAAAAAAAAAAGTAAACTGTTTCAAATGAAGATCAATTCAGTTGTTTTTTTTAATGTTTAATGTCTGCCTGTACGTTCCATAATTGAGACTTGTAAATACTTAGTTGCGAGCTGCTCATCATCGTATCAAGTAGATATCACATGTATTGTAGTGGTTCTTTTTGAAATAATCTTTAACAGTGCAACTAGGGGATTGTGTTTGGTTAAAGATTTTTTATTGCGTTTCTATCGCCAGGTATGAAGACAACCTTCGAGTCCCTGTCCTCCGCCCCAGAGAGCGTCAACAAGTACGCGAGCAAAGCCAAGGACGCGGTTTCAAATTTAGGAAAGAGCGATAAGGACCATTAACTCTTACACTCCCGTATTAAGTCTCAGTAAATTATGGAGTTTAATTTTCCTTTTTGCTTCATGTGTTTTTCAACTTCTGCCGAGAAGATGGACTATATTGATGTCATGTAAGCGTTTGTTTAACGAGCGTTTTAAAGAACTGCAAAAATTTCACAAAATCCCAAAATTAAGTTCTGTGAGTCATAATGGTCGTTACTTTGTTTGAAGTTTCGTCTTGGGTTTCTTCTTTCCTGATTTAACAGCGCTCATATACATCCATATTTATTGTTGACGCCCACATATAAAAAAAAATCCAGAAGTTCACCTCTTCTCAGAAATGAAGAGTCAAGTTAAATAATCATTCAATTTTTTCTTCAAAGTAAGGGGAAACTTTAGAAACTGAGAGTAACTCGGAATAAACATCTTGAGCATAGCCTTGGCATAAAATGAGCTTTTGTTCTCCTCTCATCTGGTTAAAAAAGATAACAAAAACATAGAGACCTCTTTTCTTTGTATTTTTCCTTCAAAATTCCAGGCTCGTATAGAGTTTTATGACAAGAAATAAGTGTGCATATAATACATATTTACTTACACAAGCAAAGTTATACCTCTACTCATTGAAATGCTGTATATTATTCTTGCTCTGGTTATCTGTTTTGTATAGTTTCAAAGAAAAAAAATGTCACCAATAAAATGTTGAAAAAATAACAGTAAAAAAAGAAAAAAAAAACATGTTAGTCTGCAGTCATTTTGTAAGGTTCGGTGTTGTCAAATTTTTAAATTCTTTTTTTTAATGAATGAATAAGGTCATGCTTATGTATGTTGAAGGTGTGAAAATTTCTGGTACATGTACTTCAAATTTGGAATGTCTATGGAGTTTTCAATTATTTTTTTTTCAATTTCTCTCATTTTCCATACATTTATTTTGAAATTCTTACAATAAGTCTCAAAACCTTTGATTTGTGAGACTAACTGTATACCTGTATATGTCTCAAATAGATGGCCTTCACACCGTATGCAAGGAAATCTTTGAAAAACTTATCCCAATACCTTTCATTTATAATTTAATCTCATATTGTGCTAGACAATATTTGAAACCACAACAAAAAGCGTTTGGGCAAGAAATTCAAACTGTAAAGTTTTAGTAGAATCAAATGCAATAACACATCAGCATATTTCTTTTTTCACCTCTATCAATACATATACGGCATTCATATAGGTAAAATTTCTGCAACACGACAATGATTTCTAATTAAGATAACAAATTTTGAAATAGTAGATCTATAAGTAACATATTTCAGTTTATAATTCTAATGTAATACTGGGTGAGGGAGTTGTTTTATTTTTTTTTTTACAGTGGGGTTGGGAGGTGCTCAAACATCCTATGCCCGCCCTCTAGATCCGGCCCTTGGGTAACTCTCAGAAATACCATCTGTGGTAATACTGGTACCATGGTATGCTCTTATCTTCTTATTTTGTTGTTTGGTGATCTCAGGCCTTTTCTGCACATCAAACTTGAACCTCCGTCGAACAGGGCGGGACCAAGAAAATGAAACCCTGAACTTTCCGGCCGGTGGTCTAAGAATTGAACCAGCAAGAAAGGTTCCTTTGAATATCACTTTTGTCAGGGTGGATGCTTTAACCCCGCAGCCACTGGCGCTCCTGTCTGAACTGCATTGAATATCACCTTTGTCAGGGTGGGTGCTTTAACCCCGCAGCCACTGGCGCTCCTGTTTGAACTGCATTGAATATCACTTTTGTCAGGGTGGATACTTTAACCCCGCAGCCACTGGCGCTCCTGTCTGAACTGCATTTAATATCACTTTTGTCAGTGTGGGTGCTTTAACCCCGCAGCCACTGGCGCTCCTGTCTGAACTGCATTGAATATCACTTTTGTCAGGGTGGGTGCTTTAACCCCGCAGCCACTGGCGCTCCTGTCTGAACTGCATTGAATATCACTTTTGTCAGGGTGGGTGCTTTAACCCCGCAGCCACTGGCGCTCCTGTCTGAACTGCATTGAATATCACTTTTGTCAGGGTGGATGCTTTAACCCCGCAGTCACTGGCGCTCCTGTCTGAACTGCATTGAATATCACTTTTGTCAGGATGGGTGCTTTAACCCCTCAGTCACTGGCGCTCCTGTCTGAACTGCATTGAATATGACTTTTGTCAGGATGGGTGCTTTAACCCCTCAGTCACTGGCGCTCCTGTCTGAACTGCATCGCACATTATTTCATATAAAACAAATGCAAAACTTTATTAATTGACAATGCTTCAATAATTTCTGGCATTGCATAGTTCAGAAATTTAATTCCCTTTGCTGTTAGTATAAAGAGGTTGTTTTCTTCTACACATTCCTGTGAAAGTGGAAGTATTACGAAAAAATATCTCACTACAGTCCAATTTCTCACAGACTTGTTTTTGGTCTATGAGCTTATGCTGCAGTAGCAGTACATGTATGTAGTAGCAGCAGCAGCAGCAGTAATAGTCAGTACTAGTAGAAACAGTAATGGTAGTAGTTGCAGTAGCAGTAGGATTTATAGCAGTGGCAGTAGTAGTAGTAGTAGTAGTAGTAGTAGTAGTAGTAGTAGTAGTAGTAGTAGTAGTAGTAGTAGTAGTAGTAGTAGCAGTATTAGTAGAAGTAGTAGTAGTACGGTAATAGAAATAGCAGCAGTAGTACTGTAGTAGAAATAGCAGTAGTAGTACGGTAGTAGAAATAGCAGTAGTAGTACGGTAGTAGAAATAGCAGTAGTAGTACGGTAGTAGAAATAGCAGCAGTAGTACGGTAGTAGAAATAGCAGTAGTAGTACGGTAGTAGAAATAGCAGCAGCAGTAGTACGGTAGTAGAAATAGCAGCAGTAGTACGGTAGTAGAAATAGCAGTAGTAGTACGGTAGTAGAAATAGCAGCAGCAGTAGTACGGTAGTAGAAATAGCAGCAGTAGTACTGTAGTAGAAATAGCAGTAGTAGTACGGTAGTAGAAATAGCAGTAGTAGTACGGTAGTAGAAATAGCAGTAGTAGTATGGTAGTAGAAATAGCAGTAGTAGTATGGTAGTAGAAATAGCAGTAGTAGTACGGTAGTAGAAATAGAAGCAGCAGTAGTACGGTAGTAGAAATAGCAGCAGCAGTAGTACGGTAGTAGAAATAGCAGTAGTAGTACGGTAGTAGAAATAGCAGTAGTAGTACTGTAGTAGAAATAGCAGTAGTAGTACGGTAGTAGAAATAGAAGCAGCAGTAGTACGGTAGTAGAAATAGCAGCAGCAGTAGTACGGTAGTAGAAATAGCAGTAGTAGTACGGTAGTAGAAATAGCAGTAGTAGTACTGTAGTAGAAATAGCAGCGGTAGTACTGTAGTAGAAATAGCAGTAGTAGTACGGTAGTAGAAATAGCAGTAGTAGTACGGTAGTAGAAATAGCAGCGGTAGTACTGTAGTAGAAATAGAAGCAGCAGTAGTACGGTAGTAGAAATAGCAGCAGTAGTACGGTAGTAGAAATAGCAGCAGTAGTAGTACGGTAGTAGAAATAGAAGCAGCAGTAGTACGGTAGTAGAAATAGCAGTAGTAGTACGGTAGTAGAAATAGCAGTAGTAGTATGGTAGTAGAAATAGCAGTAGTAGTATGGTAGTAGAAATAGCAGCAGCAGTAGTACGGTAGTAGAAATAGCAGCAGCAGTAGTAGTACGGTAGTAGAAATAGCAGCAGCAGTAGTACGGTAGTAGAAATAGCAGCAGTAGTACGGTAGTAGAAATAGCAGCAGTAGTACTGTAGTAGAAATAGCAGTAGTAGTACGGTAGTAGAAATAGCAGTAGTAGTACGGTAGTAGAAATAGCAGCAGCAGCAGTAGTAGTACGGTAGTAGAAATAGCAGCAGCAGCAGTAGCAATAGTAGTAGTACTG
>JAWDGP010000723.1:0-18839 GCA_033675545.1 Elysia crispata
TTGTTGTTGTTGCTGTTGTATTTTTGTTTCTTTTTCTTAATTAAATATTGGCAAACAACGATCATACAATTGGATAGAAGACAACGTTAATAAATCAAGGAAATTTTATTGCTTTTAGTTGACAAAACAACTAACGTGATACCAACTGTCCATTAGTCATTGCTATTTTTTATTTAATAACTCAGTTATACTTATATTACAAGGATACATTTATCTCCCAAAAAAATTAAAGTTAAGTCTTTGTAGAATGTTTGCCATGTTCTCAAGCTTTTAATTCGGCTTCCAGAAATGCGGTTACAATTATCGAAGGTTTATAAATCGAGGAGTTGTATATGTGATGCACGGCAGTTTTCGAGATATTGAAGTTTAAAGATTTTAAACAGCTGAAACACAAAAACTAACGTGTGCACTGACTTGAAATTTATACCATATTGTGAACATAGAAAGAACATTAATACACATGACATATAGATCTTAGTTGATGCAAATATAACATATTTTGCTACTTAAAACTTTTTGGCCGCCGCAAAATTTTCTTTAGGGTAAGAAATAATGAGTTCTAGCTTCAGTGGAACAAGCTTCAGGACTAGGAGTAAGCGTATAAATAGAAGAAGAGAAGAAAGCTAACAATAATAGCACGAGGAAAAAAGTAGATGTTGCTTGAGGCATAGTTCTCGGAGATAAGTTTTTCGGAGATGGATGTCTGTCCACAAATGAAACGTCATTTGTTTGTTTTTGTTTTTTTTTTTCAAATAAAAAGATGGAACCAATGGTTTTAGAAGAACAAGTATAGTTGTAAAATATATCCCCCTCTCCAATTTTCCCACTATATTATTAAAAAGAGATATCTAATTTTACTCTTATTTATAAAATTTGATTTATAACTCCTTGCAAAGGACTCAAATTCTATAAAAACAAATTATTTTTATACTTAATTTAAATTAATTACAATCCATAATAAAGTTTATATTAACTATGTCACAAACATATATATGTATAGATTTATGTGACAAAATAAAAACCCAACAATATTTTAGATTTCCAATATTTACTCTAATGAACTCCCCCCTTATACATAATACAAAAACAAAACAATAATTTTAAGAAACTAAATAAATATATCTATGATTCCAAATCACAAATTATTCCATACTATTTCATTACTATATAATTTATACTATTACATTTCAATTCTTGGTAATCCTTTCTTTTTACATCTTGCACCTTCTATGTCTTCTTCCATACACACACCAGTTTTTGTCTGTTCACACACCAGTTTTTGTCTGTTCACACACCAGTTCTTGTCTGTTCCTGTTTTAGTACTCTTTTGTTGAGTTATCTTTGCTTTATAAATTGTCTTCAAGTTTTAACAAATAAGTTCAGGTGGCCGATTCTTATCAGCTTTCTTTTAAATATAATGATAAAAGTATTTTTTTTTATATCACAACACTTGTGAGTGGTATTTTCATCACTAGGTGATGTCACTTAGGATATAATGTTCCTCTTCTTTTTTTTTTCCACTTAGGAATTGAAATTGGTATAACAAACCTAAGCCAATCACTGCATTCTTTTCACAAAAATGAAAATTAGGAGATTAAATTTTTGTTTCTTTCTGTTTTTTTTTTTTTTCTATTTTTCGGGTACTAATTTTTAGGGCAATAATTTTTCCTGCAACAGAATAGGAAAACAGTTTTTAATTTAGCATCAGCTATTCAATCGTACTATATTAACAATAATCAACATCATCATGATTCACTAGATATCATTTAACCAAAATTTCTGAAAGGAAATTATTTCTTTAAATCTTTAAATCCGTTATTATTTCACTATTTACATCTAAATCTAGATCCTGATGAAAAATGTTCTCACCTCTCCCGACTTATTTACAATGATCATAAATCTCCTGCCATTCTTCTTTCTTAATGCAGTGTAAAGAGGACGAACCCTCGTGTCCTCATCTTGCACCTTCTATGTCTTCTTCCATTCACACACCAGTTCTTGTCTGTTCACACACCAGTTCTTGTCTGTTCACGCACCACCAGTTCTTGTCTGTTCCTCTGTTTTAGTACTCTTTTGTTGAGTTATCTTTGCTTTATAAATTGTCTTCAAGTTTTAACAAATAAGTTCAGGTGGCCGATTCTTATCAGCTTTCTTTTAAATATAATGATAAAAGTATTTTTTTTTCATATCACACTCCTTGTGAGTGGTATTTTCATCACTAGGTGATGTCACTTAGGATACATTGTTCCTCTTCTTTTTTTTTCCACTTAGGAATTGAAATTGGTGTAACAAACCTAAGCCAATCACTGCATTCTTTTCACAAAAATGAAAATTAGGAGATTAAATTTTTGTTTCTTTTTGTTTTGTTTTTTTTCTATTTTTCGGGTACTAATTTTTAGGGCAATAATTTTTCCTGCAACAGAATAGGAAAACAGTTTTTAATTTAGCATCAGATATTCAATCAATAATTCCTATCAACAAAATCAACAATATCATGATTTACTAGACATCATTTAACAAAACTTCTGAAAGGAAATTAATTATCTCCTTAAATCTCTAAATCCTTTCTTTATTATTTTACTTTTTACGTTATTAATTAAAATCAAAATCTTGATCCAGATCTTATAGTTTCTCACCTCTCCCGATTTATTTTTACAGATCTAAAATCTCCTGTCTTTCTCAACAAAAAATGCTATGTGCAAAGAGAGCGAACCCTCGTGTTCGTCGTCTTTTATAGCTCCAAGGCTAAATCTAAAGCTAAGGCAAAGGCACATACATTCTCGCTTTTCATTCCCCCACTGCTTATGAACTTCACTCACACTGGGGATTGCGGTGGGGTGGGGGTAGAGAAGAAGTATGAGAAGAGTCAATGGCTTACAGAAGATATACACGTTTCAGTCTCCCATAAAGTGATAGATGATTATGAGATAAACGTCTTGGGCTGAAGCTGGGAGTAATTATCATCTTTATTATCATGAGTATTATTCAACTCATTTTCAACATTTTCAGAATCATCTGTATCATTATCAATATCATAATCATGATCGCAATATTATTTTTTATTGTTCTATTTTTTTTCATTAAATATACAGTGACACTGAAATTAGATAGAACAGTTATCTCAGAGACGGAATCGCCGTTACTGATGTCTGGGCTGGTAAAGGTCTTCGTTCGCTTAATAGTCAATAAATCAATTAATTATTTATTCAGTTAATTAATCAAATAATCAATCAAGCAATCATCAATTAGGTGAAGTGAGTATACTTGACGTTACTTACCGATGTTTCAATCTCAAATTGACATTATCTAAGCTAGGTCAAAGAACATATACAAAAATTGGCTTTACATAAGTTTATTTCTTATATTCAAAGATAACAGCCTTAATTTTGTTAAATATTTAGTCTAGTTTATACACAAACATAGCTATTTTTTTCTTTTTTGTTAACGATACCATGACATTTTGAAATTATGTCTGGTAACAAAACTCCATGCTTATCTAAATTAAATTTAAAAAAAAAATGTTTACACCCCCAACAAAAAAGTTGAAAATCTACCGTTGACCTAGATACAAAGAGTTAGCTTTAAAGTTATGTAGTTGAAAGAAAATGCAAGTTTGCTATATTTGTAAAGGCAGATGCGCACGAAGTTAGAGAGAGAGAGAGAGAGAGAGAGAGAGAGAGAGAGAGAGAGAGAGAGAGAGAGAGAGAGAGAATGAGAGAGAGAGAAAGAGAATGAGCGAGACAGGTATAGAGAACGGAAAAAAGAGAGCGAGAAAATAAAAGAAACAAAAAGAGATTGAGAAACAGGGAGAGTGGGAGGGGCCGAGAGAGAAAGATAGAGGAGGAGAGAGATATGCTTTTTAAAGACCTGTTTTTAAGACTCACATCACAAATTCGTTTAGTTTTGAAATGTCTTTGAAGGAATCAAAAAAAATGAGGTGCGAGTTCTTTAAATGTAGCAATTCTGCGCCTGACTGGAAAATATGACCTTTGTTGTTTCCTTTCTTGTACTGTGTTCTACTTTTTCCTATCTTTTATCGAGTGTATGTCTTTAATTTACGTTCATTATTCATTATTCATTTTTAAAGGAATTCGAGCTTAAGCGATTTTCTGTTAAATAAAATTTTCTTTTTCCAAACAAATGTGTAAAGAAACAAGTAAAATCAAAATATTTAATGCAGTATAACAAAAAGCCTAGAAGTGAAATTGTGGTTTGTCTCTGTTGTTACTTATTGTTATCTTATTTTAGCTTACTTAAAGCTTTTTTTGTGTTAGTCACGTTTTAACATTATTATCTTATCTTAGCTGACATTGCGAAAAAAAAGAGAGGCGGAGAGAGACAGAGGTTAGAAGAAACGAGAAAGAGAGGCAGTGAGGGAGAAAGAGAGATAACAAAAGGGATAGAATAAGAGAGGAAGATGGGAAGAGAGAGAGAAAGGCAGAGGGAAAATGTTTCAAATTTATTCAGTCTATAACTCGTAACTATATAAACTTTTATGCAATAGATTTTCTCACAAAGCCTGCTCATGGATGAAGTTTTAAGTCTTTTCTCGAAGCGAAACCAGCCTCTGTGAGGCATAGATAAACAACAATCAATAGTGCGTTTTCTCGGAATGGAGAGCCCTTTAAAGTTGACTTCAAAGACTAATAGTATCAAAGAAGCCCCATAACAATTTGTGTAAAACCTGTTTTCTGTATAATACAATGCAATTTTTAATGAAATGAGCAAAACGTGCTTCAGGAGTATAAAATGAGAAAAAAAATGTCTGCACCTCTTTTATCCGACCTTTTTTCTGCTTCAATGACATGTCTTTGCGCACAAAAATGTGTATCTTTTAAATGAGAAGATTAAAAATGTTGAAGGGCGATAAGACCTGGTTTATGTAACTAACAAATATATAGTGTCGCTGCAATTTTCGGGATTTCGACGTACATCGAGTCAACACCAATGCAGACGTGGAGACGTCTTCAGGTACTGCCTGTAGCTGGTCTGACCTCCAGTACCTGGTACTTTGCACACTTAGGGTAAAACAGCAATTCATATTTTTTTAAATATATTCGTCAAGTCGTAGAACAACATTCCATCAACTTTTCCTATATTTAAACTTTACATCAACATTTTGTTAATTTTTGTCTTGTATTGAATTAGAATATATTTTATCAAATTTATCCTCTTTGGCATTTGTAAATAAACGTTCCATGATTTTTTTTCCATCTTCGATTTGCAGATCTACATCACATCCTTTTTGTTTTTCCTATGTATATTTCGCATGTCAACATTATCATCAAATTTAACTCAAAGAACAGCACTTTATTTTTATCAAATCTTTAATATGAGGAAGAAACATTTTAAGAATATATATATATATATATATATATATATATATATATATATATATTATCTTTACTTTTTTCCAAAATTTTCATTTTAGGGCAAAATTATTATTTTCTAACCTATCATTAAATCTTCATACATTTTATTCTTATCTTCAAGCCGCAGACAGAATTTTCATCGATTTTTTTTTTTATTTTATTTTGTGCAATTTATGTCCATACGATGGTCTGCCTGTTTTTACAAAAACTAAGTCGGCTACGTGTTTCGCTGGATCGATACTCAAGTATCATAGATATCCAAATTATACGAATACCAAGATATTGAATTTTAGTAAATTACTTGAAAATGTGTACACTTTGAAAATTGCAAGTTTTAAGGTATGGCTTAGGAGCTTTATTGTTCTTATGCTGTGATCGCTTATTTATTCTATTTCTTTGAGATAACAAAATAATCAGTTGTAGATCTTACACAAGACAGACAGTCAGTCTACCTTAAGCGGTGATAACACGTAGTAGGACTATTAGTATAATCGTTCATTTTAAAACCATTCAATCTTTAAAAAAAAAAACCAGAAAAATGACGGTTCATTTCTCGACAGACACCCATAACCGAAAAAATCCTTTCAGAGAACTATGCTTCAAGCAAGGTTGACTTTTCATCTGGTTCTGCTCTTGGTAGCTTTCTTCATTTCCTCCATGGCCGCTCCCAGTACGGATCCTGTTTATAAGCTTACTCCTGGTCCTAAAGGCGGTCCCACGGAAGCTGCCAACAAAACTAGGTCTGGTATTTCTGCTACAGATATTGCTGGCGTCATTAGAATCGTTGCTAATGTTGTTGCTACCGTCGCTATGTTTGGCTAGACATTGAAAATGCAGTTCTCAGATGAAAACATGCCAAAAATAGTCACTTTTAAATATATATCAATGTCAATATTTCTGCACGATGAAATAAACGAGAGCATAAAAAGAATTCTGACAAACACTTAACGTCAATGGAATAGGAGATAAACATTTCCTTTAATGTAGGTCTACCTGAGATGCTGAGTTAAAAAAATATATAATAACAAACAATGAATACGAGTTTTGAAAATGAAAGCATTTCAATTTCCTTAATTTTTAAACCTTGACTTTTGTGCAGTGTTGATGATTGTTGAATACAAAAATCTATTTAAGAAAAAAAAAAACATAAAATGTATGTATTTGTTGACGATGAATTAAACGAGAGCATGACAAGAATTATGAGAAACACCAAAAGTCAATGGCATGGGAGGTAAAACTTTCTCTTCCAATGTAAGTATAACTGCTGAATAGAATAAAACAAAACAATGACTAAGAGGTCAAAAGTGTAGAGTTCGTCATTTTCGTAACATAAAACAATAAAAGTCCATTAGTTCTAAATCTTGACTTTCTGTGCAATGTTTATGAATGTTCAATGCAAAATCGCTTTTTTGAAAAAAAAAAACAAATAATAAAAGCAGAAGTTAAGAAAAACGCTCTCCTTCTCCTCCTCCTCCTTCTCCTCCTCCTCGTCATCCTCCTCGTCCTCGTTCACCTCGTCCTCGTCCTAGTCCTCCTCCTCCTCCTCCTCGTCTTCCTCCTTCTTCTTCTTCTTCTCCTCCTCCTCCTCCTCATCCTTCTCCTTCTTCTTCTTCTTCTTCTTCTTCTTCTTCTTCTTCTTCTTCTTCTTCTTCTTCTTCTTCTTCTTCTTCTTCTTCTTCTTCTTCTTCTTCTTCTTCTTCTTCTTCTTCTTCTTCTTCTTCTTCTTCTTCTTCTTCTTTTTCTTCTTCTTCTTTTTCTCTTTCGTCTACAACAATAACAACAACAAGAACAACAACAAAAACAACAACAGGAACAACAAAACACCAACTTCTATAAGAGACACTTCACACGTAATGGAAGTTAGAAAAAATAAATTATGTGAACTGTTAAATACAGATAGAAAGCCATTGATCACACACACACGGACTCAACCCAATCCAACGCCGTGTTAATTGTGTCGCTAAACTTTCGGAAGGCATACTACTACTACTACTACTACTACTACTACTACTACTACTAATAGTAGTAGTAGTAGTAGTAGTAGTAGTAGTAGTATTGTCAAATTTATATCTAGAGAAGGCAGATTTGTGAGTTCATTACAACTGGGACTTATATGATATAGAATTGTATGTAGTGCAAAACCGTGGTTAGGGTGATGCATTTTTTTATGAAATAACCGATAAATGCTTGCCATTATGGTACTTATAGATACTTTGGCACCCATGGCCTTGCCACTCAAAGAAAACATAGCTAATACCAACACGCCATAACCCTCGCTTAAAAGAAGGGTTAATGGCGAAGGTATACTAAGTCTTCCTGGATAGCTTGGATTTATAGCTTCAATGTATACAATGAGACCTAAATTTAAGATCCGGATAATGGACCCATCATTATAAAACGCTGAGCTTGACGGGAATTTGAATAAAGACCATAGTCATAGCTTCCTTCTATAGTAAGAGACTTAAATGATAGATCCTAATCATAGTTCAAAGAAAGCGGTAAACTTTTTGGGAGCTAAACTAAAACTACAACTATAGGTTTAAAATAATATTCAAGGGTACACAATTAAAATATTCTGGTGATTGTTCCATAAGTCCCATCGATGGTGTATAGCTTACCCAGGTCCAATTTTGTCCTTTTCTTCATTTTCGAACAGTTTCAGCTCGCTATTCAGCGTTACTCTGGTAAATAACTTGAAAGAAACAGATCGGTACTTCGGTAACTGGATGATCGTGTACTATAAGGAAGCATTGGTTTTTCTCTTATTCCTGTATGATTTTTAGTCGCAAGGATATCACTTGTCTTCATAGGCTATCATGAAGGCAGCATTTTGTCCTCTTTAAAACACCTGAGGATACTCATAACATTGTTACGCGGGTAGTATTGCATGGGGTCGTAACTCCATTTAGGCCGATTTTGAGATATTTCAAGACCTGATACTTCTCTTCACTCTGCATGTTTATATCTTGGTCCTATACCTTTCGCGCCCAAAATGATAGAGGTGTTAACGAAAATGTAAAAGTAGTAAGTTGAGATTAAAATATTTTGATATCAAATAAAGACGTATCACATCCTCGAACAGACAAAAAAAAAAAGCACTGGCAGAGACCTTGACCTCGTATGTTATGAGTCAGACGATTTGGACTCCTGAGACCTCCCTTTAGGCAAAGAAAAAAATGGAGTCCCGAGTACCTGTCAAAGAGTTGGATATCGACATAGCTAATCTTTCATTTGCTCACATGTCTTATTATAAACCTAAGACTATCAACTTTATATTCCTCCCAAGCAAAAAAACGGGCATGCTGAACCGAGTTGCAGGACATAGTAGTGTCAGCCACGTCTCTAAACGTGCTTGAGGAAACAACTTTATCGCTAATATCCTGCAGATTTCGTACCTAACCCTTGATAATGCTCATTCATTTACTCAAATTGATGTTAATGGAAGAATAAGGGAAACAAGAGAAGAAACACAAGGCTATTTTCTTAATCGCCTTATCGTAGATTTTAATATGTATTGAAACCATATTATTCTATTTCTTGTAAAATATAATTAAATCGTAATTACTATGATGGCGTAATTATTTCCTTTTTATTTTATTTTCATTTTTTTCCAAAAAAAATGAAGTTTGCCTAAATGGGCACAGCCATCTAAGATCAAGAAGGGACATCAATACTGCGTCTCATTTGAAACTCTCAATAATAAACTCAGACGTATATTTTATATATATATATATATATATATATATATATATATATATTATTGGACTAAACATCTCTATTTAAACGAAATAACGCTTTACTCTTTGCAACTTTAGAGTTTTATTGATCTCAACTTCCATTTTAGCAACGATGGTATAAACAAAGACACGATGGTACTATAGCAGAAGGTATTAAACGAGTATGCTCCCTAGACTTAGTTATATTTTACTTCATACATAAGATAAAGCTAATTATATAATTAGATTGAATGTTAACACATCGCATTATTTTCTTAAGGTAAAAATAAAATGTCCATACGATACATACCTGTTCATTTCGACAATCTACTGTAAAACTCATTATTTTAATCATGATATAAAATATTTCTCTGTTGCCTCTGAGGATTAATAAGAGCAGCACGGGCTGCGGCTCTGTCTCGACTGAGGCCAATCGCCCATAGTTGGTGCAGGATCCTGATAAACAATCTGGCTGATTCTATCCAGGGCTAGTGAATATTATAATGTAATATGTAAAAAGTATATGTAAGTTCATGTAAAAGTTAGTTACCAGAGCTCTTTGAAAATAACCACACTTCGCTCGATTACAGACCAAGGTATGCTTGTAACGAGGTGTTCTCGTACTGACAGAACAACGTTCTACTACCTGACTGTTCCCGCTAAACTCTTTCGCCTTAACCCAACAATCCTTCCTTCTCTCTCTTTTCCTCTCTCTCTCTCTCTTCCTCTCTCTGTCTCTCTCTCTGTTTCTCTCTCTCTCTCTTCCTCTCTCTGTCTCTCTCTCTGTTTCTCTCTCTGTCTCGCTCTGTCTTTCTCTTTCTCTCTCTGTCTCTCGTCCTCTCTCTGTCTCTCTCTTTCTCTCTCTGTCTTTATCTCTCCCCCTCTCTCTTTCCCTCTCACTCTCTGTCTCTCTCTTCCCCTCTCTCTCTGTCTCTCTTTGTCTCTCTCTGCCTCTCTCTTTGCCTCTCTCCCCTCTCTCACTCTTTCTCTCTCTCCCTCTCTTTCTCTCTATCTTTTTCTCTTTCTCTATCTATCTATCTATGTCTCTTCTCCACTTAAGTGGTATAAGTTTGACGAGACAATGTATTCGGAGATGTGTCTATATTTTGGTTTCATCTTCTGCCTCCTGTTGATATTCCACAATTCCTTTATCGTGCTCCGTCTCTATCTGTGATGTAACATCTGAAGGAACACGACTCTGGCTGATGAGACAATACAATTGCACATGAAGTTGGGATGCAAAAAATTAACCGCATAAATATCAAATCAGTTTTGAGATAGTTTTAGGTAAGATCAATCGTTAACTATAATAATTCGTGATAACTCGCTCATTTGTTGTTTACTCTAAAGGGTTAAAATACTTAGTGAAGATGAAAAACTATTCTGTAGCAATATAAGCCCATTTGTTATATTTGTTTTTCTTGGGAGTCATGGTTTTGAACTTGATGCTCTACAAATGTTTGTAAAAAAATTTTGTAAGAATAGTATGTACGTAGACGAAAAAAAAATGAATACTGTTTTGTGTTGCCTATACATGTCCCAAAAAACAACAAATCTAGCTGGAAAAAAATAACGATATATTAGATTTATATATATATATATATATATATATATATATATATATATATGTATACAGAGAGAGAGAGAGAGAGAGATAGATAGATAGATAGATAGATAGAATTACTCACGCAGCGTTGTTTCTTTCTTCTGTAGTACCTTAGAGAAAAGGATAATAATAAAAATATATTTAATCAGATACTAACTTATATTGCCCTGGAGAGTAATGAAAGGAAAGTTAATTGTTTTTACATGTAAAAAATTAGACATTCCGGATATTTAAAAAAATGTATATCATGATTTTTCATTCTTATATATATATATATATATATAAATATATATATATATATATATATATATATATATATATATATATATATTTATATGACAAGTTTGTGAATTTACTTAATAATCCCCTCAAAAAAATTAATTGCGTTTTCGGAAATGATATTTAAGTTTCTCTCCTTTTTTCATATATATATATATATATATATATATATATATATATAAGTAAAAAGAAGGGGGAAAAAAAGGTGTAACTATAATTCAATTTTTTTTACACAATCCTTTTTTCGATTCTTTGTTTCATTTTTAGGAAAGCATTTTTTCTTTCACAAAAGTTATATTATATTTCTGCTGAAATATAAAAAAAAAATTATCAATCTCTCCGCTGTAATTTTTTTTTTTCAAATTAGGTTTTTTTTTTTTTTGCCCTATCACCCTTTTCAACATATTGGATATAACCGAATAAAAGAAGTTAATTTTTATTTCATCTATTGACATTGTTTCTCTGTTGCATCCCACGCACAAAGACATAGTTTTTTTTCCTCCCTCCGTTGCCCTCTGTCTACAGATTTCTCATTCTTTCTATTTTTCTCTAATGAACTTGAGTATAAAAATGCCAAGAACTTAAATATTTTTCTACTTCTTCAGTGAAAAGCATACCATACGTATTGTTGTACGCGACACCAACTCCCGCAACTGTTGCCAAAAGAACAACAACTCCTAAACCGATGAATATTTTGGTCATCAAACGCAAGCCACGTCTATCTTTTGGTGCTGCTTTAGCTGTTAGAAAAAGAAAGATGCATACCACATTTGTGAGTCATATAAAAATCAGTTAAAGGGTCAAGAAAACGCTCTTACCCTGTAGTATCATTTTATCATAATTGCGATATCTGACTTATAGGAAAAAATGCTTTAAAAACTAGAGTTGGCTAGATCGCTGTTAAAGGTAGGTCACTGTCAATCAGTACAATGGTATAATGTGAATACATCTTTAAACCATAAGGAGATTGGCATCGCTTCCTTTTTTTTTGGAAATTAGGTAAAAATGGAGGGAAAGTAGAGATATGCTTTTGTCCTTGAAAAAAAAACTTTATATAGACTTTATCTTTTTTAAATCAGTGATTCAATTCGCCAAAAAATAAGAAAATTTAAAAATTAATAATTCGAATTATACCCTGCGACGAAAAACGTTTCTAATATCTCCAGTGCATATGTTCTTAATTTCTGAAACCCAAGAAAATTTGTTTTTTCCCCATGTATCATTTAAAGTAATTCACAATTACGTGCCAGTTCTATTCGCAACATTTCCAAACCTGTTGTCTCCCTTTCAACCTGTTTACTGAGTGGGTAACCAAGCTTGTTTTAATGATAACAACGAAAACATTTATTCAAAAATCATATTCATAACTCATTTCACTGATTAAAAAGAATAAAGACAAAAAAAAACAAACAATAAAACAAAAACAGAATGTCCTCCTTACAACTTAGGATGTGTAAGCATTTGTATAGACAAAACAAAGATTCGAAAAAAAAAACGTTTTAGAGAAAAAAATATTCATAATATTTATATACTACTACTACTCCTACTACTACTACTACTACTACTACTACTACTACTACTACTACTACTACTACTACTACTACTACTACTACTACTACTACTACAACTACTACTACTACTACTACTACAACTACAACTACTACTCACTACTACCCTACTACTACTACTACTACTACTACTACTACTACTACTACTACTACTACTACTACTACTACTACTACTACTACTACTACTACTACTACTACTACTACTACTACTACTACTACTACTACTACTACTACTACTACCACTACCACTACCACTACCACTACCACGACCATCACTACTACTACTACTTCTACTACTACTACTACTACTACTACTACTACTACTACTACTACTACTACTACTACTACTACTACTCCTACTACCGCTACTACTAAAACTATTACCACTACTACTACTACTACTACTACTACTACTACTACTACTACTACTACTACTACTACTACTACTACTACTACTAACCACTACCACTACTGCTACTACTACTACTACCACTACTACTATTACTACTACTACTACTACTACCACTACTACCTACAACTACTACCACTACTACCACTACTACCACTACCACTACCACTACTACCACTACTACTACCACTACTACTACTACTACCACTACTACTACTACTACTCACTACTACCACCGCTACCACCACCACTACTACTACCACTACTACTACTACCACTACTACTACTACCACCACTACTACTACCACTACTACTACCACTACTACTACTACCACTACTACTACTACCACTGCTACTACAACTACTACTACAACTACTACCACTACTACCACCGCTACCACTACCACTACCACTGCTACCACCACTACCACTGCCACTACCACTACCACTGCCACTACCACTACCACTGCCACTATCACTACCACTACCACTACCACCAACACCACCAACACCACTACCACTACTACTACCGCCACCACCACCACTACCGCTACCACTACGACTACCGCCACCACTACCACTACCACTACCACTACCACTACAACTACCACTACCACTACCACCACCACTACCAACACCACCACTACTACCACTACTACTACTACTACCACTACCACTACTACTACTACTACTACTACTACTACTACTACTACTACTACTACTACTACTACTACTACTACTACTACTACTACTACTACTACTACTACTACTACTACTACTACTACTACTACTACTACTGATATGCATAGTAATAATAATAATAATAATAATAATAATAATAATAATAATAATAATAATAATAATAATAATAATAATAATAATAATAATAATAATAATAATAATAATAATAATAATAATAATAATAATAATAATAATAATAACAATAAGAATAATAATAATAATAATTATAATAATAATAATAATAGTTTGACAAAAAAATAAATAAAGACACAATATTTATATCACTGGCAAAAGACAACAGAGTGACACTTTCTTAGAACGACAGGTCATATAAGTCATATCAACAAATTACTTTGAAAAACATTTGTGATGAGAGGCAGAAACTAAATCCAGAAGTAGAAGAAAAAAAGCTCATTCTAAAGAAAAAAAAAGCGTGGCGTTAGACAAGGATATGTGCTTTCCTCAGACCTATTTACTCTCTGCAGTGAAATGATCACGTGAAACCTAAAACGATATCCAGAAAAACAGTACGAAGGCGTAATTGAAAGAAATTGAGATGCGCTGATTGTCGTGTATTAAGGACAGGAAAAATGAAGACTTGCAACAAAATTAAACGACGGAAGCAAAAAAAGAAGTTTCGCATAATAATCTCGATGCATACAAGAAGAAGAGCCCTTAAGTGCTATATTAAATTTACTCTGATGAATGGATGCAAGGCCTGGATAACTTTAAAAAAGCTACAAAACAAACTGGAGGGAATATGAATGTGGTTCCTAAGGGGATTGCTACGAATCTCATAGACTGCAAAATAAATATCAACCGAAAAAGTGCTACAAGAATCCAACAAAAAAAAGATCAATCATAAATAGAGTACGAAAACACCAAGTAATCTTTTTTGGCTTTCTAAAACTATAAAATCTTTTGACAAATGGAATGATCGAAGGACATGAACGGGAAATCAGCACGAAAGGATGTTTGATATGGCTCAAAGTACAGTGAGTCACAATCAACAGAGATATATGGATGTCTGGAAGATCAATGCATATATATATGGAGAGAGCTATAATCATAAGGATATTGGTCAGTTACACTGGCAAATATTATGATGATCGTTTTTTTAACAAATAGTACGTGACGAATGTCGTAAAGTTGGTTGAGTTAATGATGTTGCTTTTGATAATAATTATGACAAATCTTATAGCAGCCCTTGAGATAATGTTTGTTCATGTAGTTAACAACAATGATAGCAGGCGTACTGATATATGTAAAGAAGATTAAAATGAGAAAACGTGTAGTGGTTAATATAACATAAAAAAAATATAAAATACAACAAAACGTAGAAATGGGTTAAGGAAAGGGAATGATACAGTTATAATTAAAGTTATATTTAAAATAAAAAATGTAGAGGTACTTACGGCAGGCAGCTGAAAGAAAGACATCATAGGCAATAGGAAAGATAGCTAGATCCAGAACATTATTTTTTTTTTTAATGAAAATTGGTAAAAGTGAATTAGGGTGCAAAATTTTCTCAAGTTACTTTTAATGGGAAGCCAGACATATCTAGTTTTACAATGAATATTAAAGTCTTTTGAATTATTCCAGACAAGAATTTTATTACTCCACTTTCGTATCAGTAAAGAACATATTAACGATATTTTTGAAATAATTTTTCAAAGAAAAAAAATAGGAATTTGCGTTATTTTAATGGGAGGTTTTAATTAGAATGTAAAAAATAAAAATCATTTTCTTTGAAAAAAAAAAAGTCTTACTTAAAGTTTTAACTTACCTCTTATTTCAGGAATCTTATATGATTTACTAACTAATTCAGGAGGACCGGGCCACACAATCCAGACACTTTGATTGCTTAAACTTCGCTCTGCAGTCATATTGTAGGTGCACCGGTAGACTTGGAAGGGTTGTACCTCTAAACATGAACACGCATTAGGTTGGCCTGGTGTACTTATGCATGCACTAGTTATACCGTCAAAACAACTACAGGGCTGAAACATAAATATCCCCAAAACTAATAATAAACGCCATTTTTTGATATGTCTAAATATCACAATAAAAAATGAGAGAAAAGACTGACATTGGGATAAATGAATTGTTTATGCGCAGAATAGGGAATTCAATTCAATGCAGATTTGAAAAATTTTAGATTTGAATAGCAGAGGAATTAATTTTCATATTACTTTAAAAGAAGAGATAATGTATTTATGCTAAAAATCATTTGGTTAATATTTAAGGCACAACCTACCTTTATTTTTTTTTCAATAGGTTTTATAAAATAAGCAATTGGTAATATTTAAATTTTCAAAATTTCTGATGTTATTTATGAACATTTATGTACCTGTCAAGTATTTTGATTTTGGTTGTATTTTTTAAATTATTTAAAAAAAAAAATAAAAAAAACCCATATGACAGCTGAAACTAGACATTATTATATGATATATATATATATATATATATATATATATATATATATATATATAATATATATAGGTGACAGCTTCTTTTAAATAATGTTACTACTAAATTTTATAATGTTTATTATAAATTCTAAAAAGAAATTCTAAATTCTTGTAATTCAAAATGCTCTAACTGATTGACTTGTGCCTGAAGGTCTCATATTATTTTAAGGGTTTAAAATGCTCTAACTTAGGCTGAAGGTTATATTATTTTAAGATGATAGTGGAATACAATTGAAGGAGGCATTATTATCCGACAGATGTTTTGTGAAAACAGATTGATGGAGGAAAAAAAGTGAAAAAAAAAATAGACATGGAAAGGAGGTGGGAATATATTATGTTACAGTAAATTGACGCTTACATTGATATGGTTGTTATGTCTATTTGTTGAGTAATAAAACTGTGGTCCAACAAGACCATCATTAAGCGGATAGGTAGTGTTACTGCCAGTTGCCTCAAATTCAATAAGTAAATTCCTTCCACAAGATACTTATCGTTGCAGTTCTTGGTATATTCGAAGTTTTTTGGAGTAAACATTGGATTACCTGAGGTAAAAACATTAACATCTAAGGTTAGAATATTTGTAATAACACACTTAATAAAATAAGTTTAGCTTTATCTATTATCAAAAAGAATTAGACCATCTTATTTCTAAAACATAAATCTACAGTAAAATAGATCCGCACCGTAGGTGAAACGGCATTAATTATATTAAACATTTCTTATTCCACATTTAGATGATGTGTAACGCATGTGCCCTAATTATATATATATATATATATATAGATATATAAACGGTATACACAAACGACCATTTTGCAAAAAAATTACTGGTAGTCCCAAGGTCCCTTTGGTACTAATATATATATATATATATATATATATATATATATATATTCCCCACTCGGGAAGCGGATCGACTTAGTGGTGATTTTTTTTCTTTCTTTCTTTAACGTTAAATTTTGGAGCCGAATAACTTTGTCTTGTTTGATGAGCGTAGTTCACTCCCTCGGAAAAATTTTCCCCGAACATGTGTGAGCTAGGTTCTTCTCAAATCTGCAACTTATTCCTATCTTAATGATAATTTGATTACTTTTTGCTTATCCGATGTTGATTGGACGTTCTACTTATGATTTTTCACGCTTGACGCTATCAACAATACTGAATCAACTGGAGCCTTACCCACAAATCAAAAAGGTCTGTTATCTCTGCTTAAAAGAAAAGTTTAGAATATTAACTGAGAAACCAACGCTAAACAGAAGAAATGAAATCTTCTCCTTCATAAAAATCGTTTCCTGCTCAAGATTTTCGTCACTTCTCAACAGACGCCTGATGAGGACGTCATGGCTCGTAACACAATTGTCCTGGCAAGGCCTTAGTTAAGGTTCAATTGTATAAATATATATATATATATATATATATATATATATATTATGTTTGTGTGTAGTCATGTTTATGCTACAAAATAAATGAATATTTCAGATGTCACTTACACTCACAAAAAAAGGAAATCCAGGCTTAAAATATTCCAAATAGTTACTCATTGAAGGCCGCTAAGTAGAAAAAAATATGTAACACTCCTAAAGACTGATGAGGTAAAGTCTTCTCAAAATATTAGAACAAAAGTAGCCTCAAACATATTCTATTTATTGGAAAATAAATGAATACTTAATAAATCACGCATTCACGTGATATGTATAATAATATATTAATAATATTTTAATCAAATGATAAAGTGTTCTTTAAAAAGCAGAAACAATCTTCATACTTAAAGCAGGCTTGATGACAAGAAAAAGCAAGGAAAGCTTACAATAGACCAGGCCATGGCACAGTCGATACGGGTTCGTGGAGGAAACCTTGGATTCTAAAAATAGTGTCTTTTTTTTACTATCAAAGAAAGGGAAAAGTGTAATGTTTGATTAATGATCTTAAAGTAACGAAAGTGTGAGATGTCAAAGAGCTTAGTACACTTTGAATCTACCTTTACTTTTTTCCACAAATATTACTAGTACTTTCGTGCTTTGAATTAAAGAGGTTCAAAATTGATGCACATAACGAAATTCATTTACAATGTTGAAAGCTATTTACTTTATAATTTTCTTGAGATACCACCCCGAAGTGACTAGCCACAAAGATTTTTGTGTATCATTTACAGCAAAAAAACGAAGATTTATTTTAACCGTTGTTTTATTTTAAGTTTTACCTACTTATCTTAGAGAATTGGGAAGGAGATACACACAGTTCGAATGAGTGAGTTAAAAAAGGTAATAAAACATGTTTGTGGAAAGAGAGATTCGAGTCAGCCTCTGTACTCTGAAGTAAAGAAATAATGTACTGCTTTCAGGTCTAGAGTCAACTCTGCCCATAGAGTCAATCGTAAAAACTGGTGGAAAGGAATAGTAGGGACCAAATAATGTTTTAAGGTTGTTAGCAATCAAAGATGTAGAGAAAGAGGAGGTAGGTGCCCAATGATGTGTTCATCCTTTCTCTTTATATAATTAAAACTTCGGTCCTAGCCTAGTCAGTCCAGGGGTGAGCAAGTTTCATTTCGTGTTTTTTCTCCTTGTAACTATGTGTAGTGGAGTACAGAGAGCTGTAGTAGAACAAAGTATTACTCATAATCATCGATAGTATAAAATATAATTCTTAATTTCGCGTGACTTAGGTATTAGTCTAAATC
>JAWDGP010000724.1:0-170000 GCA_033675545.1 Elysia crispata
ACATTAATTTTTATCTTTGCATTTTAATGCCTTTCGAAGTAAAACATTAATTTTTGTGTCATCAGTTGCTTTCTTGCGAAAAGAGGAAAAATAAGAATAGATAATTTTCTTATGTAGCACCAACCATGTGGAATCGGCTCCCCAGATATATCAGAGAGTCTGATTCCATAGAGACCTTTAAAAGGCAGCTTAAACACCATTTATTCACCACAACGTATTCCCGGCAGTAGATGATGTTTTACTTGTATCATATTCTTCAGCAAATGTATGTTATGCATGTTATTTTTTATATTATATATATGTTATTCTTTATGCTATGTACGTCATTCTGTATGTTATGTATGTATGTTCAGGCCTTCTAGCCTGCTTCTATCTTATTCTTTTTCTTGTAAAGCGCATAGAGCATTTTATTATTATTATTATTATTATTATTATTATTATTATTATTATTAAGAAAAAGAACTTTTATTAAATCGAATAATACAAATAACATTTCAATTAATAGAAAAACAAGTAAATAACTGAGGAAAGTTCATTTGACTTAAATGATAATACTGTATGAAAATGAGAAGAGGCATCAGTTCAACGGTATTATCCAGTGACGTTTTAATAAAACATAAAACTAACTACAATAACGAAGACTTTGAAAATCTCTAATCTTTCTCCTGTGAAAATTTGGCACACAAAAATTTAATCCATTTAAAGACATGTTTATTTGAAATGGTAAGGACATTTTTAGAGACTATAGAGTAATAGAGTCGCAAAGAAGGATCCAATTGGTTTTCTGAAATGCAAATTGGTGATATTATTTGAAATAGGTTAAATTGCATTATGTTGAAGAAATGTAATTATATATATATATATGACACAGCCACCAACTTAAACTTAAGGGCAATGAATTCGGTAAAAAAGATTGTAATCATTTAACATAGAAAACGTTTCGCCTTTCTTGGGCTTCTTTTGGTGCAGAAATGAAAAAACAGGACGAGCAACAAAAGGTATAACTAGAGTTTGCCTTGCAACATATGAAATTTTTCACATGCAAACAAGTCGATCAACTTATATGTGAAAAATACCATACAAAAGATAAATTGATCTTGATAAACGTTAAGAAAACATTGAAGGCTTTGTATTAAGGTGTCTAAAATCGATAGAATTCTTAGAAAAACGCTAGAAATCTAAGTCTAGATTCTATAAATTTCAATAAGACTGTCTTAAAAATGAGGTTTAGATAATTCCATCTTAATGAATAATAGCCATACCACAATAAAGTGCATTTAAATTCTAATAGACCAAAGTTGGGTTGGTCTTATATCTAGAATCTAGAAACAGTTAGATCCTAATTAAAATATATGTGAATTAATCATACTCTAAAACCATGGGTATTATAAACATTGGTTCTACCTATAATGTGTATTGAATTGAGTGAAAATCCTAGCAATGAAAATTTGTGGTTGTGCAGGGCATTTTTCCACAAAAGAACCCTTCCCGAACATTGATTAAGGCTCATCTTTTAGATCCTTGGCGAAGCTTCTTATTATCAAAAGGTTTGTAAAGATTGTGTTAGAAAAACTTCAAAAGGTAGAAAAAAAATGAACTAGAAAAGGGTTAAATGCTTCATGTGATCGAAAACATTAAAGTCAGAAATTTTCTTAGGGAAAATCATTTATCCCATTGAAATGAGAAGGAAATTAATTTATGATAAAATTATAATTTGATTTTGCGCCTGTAATTTTATGATTATTAACAGCTTTCCAACGATCTTAAAATCATTCTTTTGGCATGGGACTCCAACCATGCAACCTGCAATGCTTATGCATGTATTAATATTAATTTTCTTATAAATTCAGTCTTTATCAAACAAACCCCGAATAATCGATTTGCCCAACAAGCTTAAACTTACAAATTTAGGTTTTGATGAAACGTGAATTCTACTTAATAGGTCGTAGTAATCGAAATCCGAAAATAAGGTGCTGGTTCACTAAGAAGAAATTTACAAGTGCCTAAGCACTGTAGATCATAATTATTTAGAATGTATATAACAAAATGTTTTGAGCAGTTCACCCTTGTTCTATTACATCCCGTCTCATTACTCGCAACTGTAGTCTTACAGTCCAATATGCCAGTTCTGCGAAAGACGCTTTATTTTTTTTAATTTTTTTTTGTTCTTCGATAATCGCAGGGAGCAACAGCGAGGAGGGTGTTGTTTATGTATTCAGGACTTATTTGCAGACTGCGTTGTTGGTGTAGTTTCATTATCATCACCAACTGCTGATATTTTGATGCCTTTCTTCCGTCCCATGTGGCTCATTGCCGTGGGAGACAAATGCTTTTTGAAAGTAAAGGCCATGCTTGCGTTGTCATGTCCCGAGTTTAACTTGGCACTTTGTAGTAGTGACAAAATGCTAATGTGACGGGCAAGTGCTTTATCTTCATGTAAAAAATATACTTTGTGTGAAGAGAACATGCTGATATGGATAGAAAAATGCGTTTGTCATTATGGGGCCAAATCGAATTATGGCATATACTGTGTGTAAATAAAGCTTATGGCCGATATACTTTTCTACATAGCAATATGATTTGCTTGAAAGCTGAGAAAGTCTTATGGCTCAGATAGGAATATTATAGCTTTCGTTTAGTCCCAGATATCATATACCAAGCGTAAGAATAAATATATTAAAGTTGCTTTACTAAACTCAGGTCTTGATCCACGGCGCAGAGTCAGCAGTTTTAAATGGATTCTCTTTCCCATTATTATACTGTGATGTGTGATCAACGTTATTCCGTATAGAAACATCATTAATGTAAGTAATTTTGGCTTTTGATACTGCTGTAAATAGGTATTGTTGGGAAGAGACCCAACATATCATGTTTGATTCCCATTATATTTACTCTAATCTTTTCGACAAATTAGTGTTGCGGCGTTGCCAGACAAAACTGTGGTTACCCGACGCAACTACTGCCAATACAGAGAAAGGTGTGGTATCACTGCTGGTATTAAAAGATATGACAACATCTTATAGCGTTTGCGCTGTAAAACCTATTTGCTGCTTCGGCTGTTACATCAAATAGTGAGATTAATTTTGTTCTCTTTACCCAGTTAGCCAAGATTTTCCATAAATCGGGAATGATTTGCAACGGCGAAGGATATTTAAAAAAAAAATATCCCGAAAATAAGCATTGTTAAGTAAAGCTGACATCCTAACTTTGTTCCGTTTGTTAAGGGTGACTTTTGTTTTATTTATTACTTTCATTTCCTAAGTATTACTTTTAAGTTTTAAGTAATTTCCTTGCCCTTACCCTTGTAACTGTTGTCACTATTGTCACTATTACCATTAGCATCATTATCATTACTACCACTATCCTGATTATCATTATTACCATTGTCGTCACAATTACCACCATTATCACCATTATTGCCATTATTTTTTATCCTTGTCATCATTACTTAAGAAGAAGAAGAAGAAGAAGACGAAGAAGAAGAAGAAGAAGAAGAAGAAGAAGACGAAGAAGAAGACGAAGAAGAAGACGAAGAAGAAGAAGAAGAAGAAGACGAAGAAGAAGAAGAAGAAGACGAAGAAGAAGAAGAAGAAGAAGAGTAGTAGACTTTGGAATGGGTTTGCGGAACGCACGAAAAACCAATTACTGTGTAATTTTCCATATTATTTTATAATGAAAAACTTCTTCTTAAAGAAAAGAAAAAGGCCAATACAGCTCGGTTGAAATGACAATTAGTCTAGACCAAGTGTTTTTTTTTAATAATTATGACAAAACTAACATGCTTAAGCTCGCCATAACTGTCAGGAGGACTGTGAACTAGACCCAGTTGAATTATATTGTATGTTAAAATTACGCACTGTTGTGAAGGGGGCAAATCTTTAAAATCGATAGCGGTCCTTTAGACAAAGTATGACACGGATCTGTGTCATATGGAACTTTATGACTTTAAATAGCCTGTATGGGATCCACAACCTTGCCGCGGTTGTTTGGAAACAAATATTTTCAGCGGTGGTTTTGGATTTCATAAATTCGTAGACGCCTAGGGTTCTATTATAACGGAAGACAAACATACTTAACTTCCTTTAATTTAATAGCAGGCTTGTGTTGTAGTGTATTGATGATATCCCTAACGATTTTTAGGCTTATAAAATACCTTTATCACAGTGCATCGTTATTATAAAAAAATACTTGAACTTCACTTTTCTTTTTCACCCATTCGAGTGAAAATTGGACTAAGTAGGAGTGAATATATAAAGAGAGAGAGAGAGAGAGAGAGAGAGAGAGAGAGAGAGAGAGAGAGAGAGAGAGAGAGAGAGAGAGAGAGGAGACTAAGGAGGACAACAGATAGAGAAAGAGAGATAAAAAAAAAAAAAGAGAGAGAGAGAATTTATGGGAAACAGCAATAGCGAGAGCAGCAGCAACAGCAGCAATGTTTACTTTCACAACTTAATGATCTACGTCTTATACCTCGAGCCTTGGACTGGCTATCTGGCAGGCTGGCACCAGCCGCGGTGCCGCTCACCACGGGAGGATCTAGGATCTAGATCTAGACTCTGTCACCGCCTGTGGCACCAACACCACGCGTAAATCAGCCCCGAACCACATCGTGAACATGAAACAAAAACACTAACCACCAACTATATCTGGCAGCAGCTGGTGGTGCTGCCACAGCTCTCGTGCCAGTCCTGGAATCGCATTGTTGCTTGCTCGATTGTGGCGGTAGAGTGGACAATTGTGCAATGAGTCGGGGAGATGATAGATAAGGGACAGAAAGGCTAACCGACCACGGTATACCTATGATTAGTCCGAATTTCGCTATTGATCTCATTGTGTTAGAGAACTGGTGTTTCAGATTCCGTTCCCAGGAGGATGATGTTACCAATCGTGTGTGGAACTGAAATGTGATTTAATCATGCATAATTGATTTTATTGAGTAATGCTGTTAAGGACTGCCGACAGAGGGTCTAGAGTGCATATTTCCTGTTAAAGCAATCGAACTACATCCATACAATTAGTGGCTTTTTCATTTTTCTCCGTTTAAATTATTCAGTTTTGCTTCATAGTGATTCGTCTTTTCTAACTCGTAGGAATGAAGAAATAAAACTGAATAACAGGTACCAAATTGCACAATTCGGCAATGTATTTTTGTTGAGGCCTACAAAAAGAGAATTATGCTTAATTCGCGGGCCTTAACATTCGAAACATATTCTCTTGTTAGTGGAACCTGAATGTAAGTAGTGCCTGTTTGTTGCTATGAAAGGCGACATTTTATCATCCCACGCTTCTAATTTCGTGAAAAAAACTTTAAAAATCTCAGAATTATATTAATTCTAAGCTTCAAAGAACTTTAAAAATTTGTTGACTGTAGGCAAAAAAAAAAATCCCAATAAAAAAAAGTATCACATATTAAAGTTTAACTTTAATACCTATGCATTATTGAGGTAGCATGAACCTTATTTTAAAAATAAACATAACTTATTTAAAGTAAACATCACTTTACAAAACTGACTTCTGGCAGTCATAAAATTGTTTTGATCATATCTTTAGGTTGATAAATAAAGACTGAGAACAAAAAGATAAGGATGTTGATGATTAAAAAGGAAATATCAGATAGATAAATATATTTGATAGTAGTCGAGGTGGTCGAGAGTGTGGTGGTGGTCAAATAATAATAATAATAATAATAATAGTAGTAGTAGTAGTAGTAGTAGTAGTAGTAGTAGTAGTAGTAGTAGTAGTAGTAGTAGTAGTAGTAGTAGTAGTAGTAGCAGCAGCAGCAGCAGCAGCAGTAGTAGTAGTAGTAGTAGTAGTAGTAGTAGTAGTAGTAGTAGTAGTAGTAGTAGTAGTAGTAGTAGTAGTAGTAGTAGTAGTGGTAGTAGTAGTACTAGTATTAGTAATAGAAGTTGCTGTTGTTGTTGTTGAAGTTGTTGTTGTTGTTGTTGTGCAGTAATACTCATAAAACATAACAGAAGTAGTAGTATAAATAATGATGATGACGATGATAACAATAACAACAACAACAACAACAACAACAATAATAATAATAATAATAATAATAATAATAATAATAATAATAATAATAATAATAATAATAATAATAATAATAATAATAGTTATGATAATAAAAATAATAACAGTCATAAAAAGAAGAAGAAGAAGAAGAAGAAGAAGAAGAAGAAGAAGAAGAAGAAGAAGAAGAAGAAGAAGAAGAAGAAGAAGAAGAAGAAGAAGAAGAAGAAGAAGAAGAAGAAGAAGAAGAAGAAGAAGAAGAAGAATGGTGATTCCCACAGATATAATAATAGAGACTATAAGTGACACTGTTTTGCTGCATTGTAACATAATTCCATTTCTTTAAACACAGGGCAAGTACGGATTATTACCGTATGAGAGCATTCCACTATCGATTATTTTGTATGGGCTATTATTATTGCTTGATTCTATAATTCGACAGGGTCATTTTTCTGAAACGCATTTCACATACTGAAGAGGTAAATGAAAGATAAGGGCATTTCATTGCCATAAAACTACACACGACATGATGCTTGTCTGTGATCTATCCTCTACATTCTTTTGGCATTTAGTGCTATGCGATAACCCTATGCGTGAACATTTAGAAATATTTTAGAGATAAAATGAGGTTTATAAGGGTGCTGCTGTTGATGAGAATGATGAATGGAGTGATATTATTAATGATAATATTAACAGTAGTAGTAGTAGTAGTAGTAGAAGTAGTAGTTGTAGTAGTAGCAGTAGTTATAATAATAATAATAATAATAATAATAATAATAATAATAATAATAATAATAATAATAATAATAATAATAATAATAATAATAATAATAATAATAATAATAATAATAATAATAATAATAATAATAATAATAATAATAATAATAATAATAATAATAATAATAATAATAATAAAAATTGGATACTCTCAGTGTTTTGTGAAAGAACAAAAATATTGATTGTTCTCGCTTCACTCCCCTTTGCTAAAACTAACGCATCTCAAACGACGAGTTTGTTTTTTTTTTTTTTTTGGGGGGGGGGGTTCTCATACGTCGCGGAATTTCCTTGTTGAACCACAGCCTTTCGGAATTCCAGAGAGTTGAACCCGCGATGGGAAGACTTTACTAGGCGGCTCAGCCGAACCTTTGGTATAACAATTTTTTTTCTTCCTTTTTTTTTCAACCTGCGTCCTCTTTGGCGGCTAGCCTTTGATAGACCTAGCAATAGTAAGTACAATTCACAGGAGCGGACTGAAATGGCTTATTTAGAGAAACAAGTATCGCGTAAACGCACTGCCCGTATGCACTCACTGAACTCACAGGGACTATAAGGTTTCGGTCAGGCCATGTGAAAGTTCATTAGATTAGATCTAGCTCAGGCGATCTTATAACACGCCAATCATTTCAAAATGAAAACAAAGTTTCGCATCTTTTAAAGTTTATAGTTGTCTTATGTTATTAACTTTCAAGCACAGTTAATTCAATTTAATTCACGCAAAGTTAGAATGGAATAGAGAGCAGGGTTTAAAGGCCGGCCTTTTACTAAACATTGACATTTGAGACTACGATTTTCCGAAGTATTTGTACCATTCCTATTGTTTAGGCCTTTGGTTTACTCTACAGCTGACTCGTATTCGACCCACCTCAGATAGCAAGGTCCAGTTCCGATAGCTTGACCTTTTCACCGAAAGTCCGGCGCTCTGACATATGAGCTATCTGATTTATAATGAGCACGAGAAGAAAGGAACAAATTGAATCATTCAATTGTACATCTTTGAACTTTTCATGATCCGTTTATATGTTTGAACATAACGCAAGTTTAAAGGTAACTTTGGTATTAACTGGCAATACAATCAGTTAGGAGAAATTCTTTAATAAATGGAGACAAAAGAATGTATCTCTCTCTCTCTCTCTCTCTCTCTCTCTCTCTCTCTCTCTCTCTCTCTCTCTCTGGAGATCACTCTCTCACTTTTCAAGATCCGTTTATATGTTTGAACATAACGCAAGTTTAAAAGTAACATTGGAATCAACTGGCAATACAATCAGTTAGAAGAAATTCTTTAATAAATGGAGACAAAAGAATGTATCTCTCTCTCTCTCTCTCTCTCTCTCTCTCTCTCTCTCTCTCTCTGGAGATCACTCTCTCACTTTTCAAGATCCGTTTATATGTTTGAACATAACGCAAGTTTAAAAGTAACATTGGAATCAACTGGCAATACAATCAGTTAGGAGAAATTCTTTAATAAATGGAGACAATAAAATGTATCTCTCTCTCTCTCTCTCTCTCTCTCTCTCTCTCTCTCTCTCTCTCTCTCTCTCTCTCTGGAGATCACTCTCTCACTTTTCAAGATCCGTTTATATGTTTGAACATAACGCAAGTTTAAAAGTAACATTGGAATCAACTGGCAATACAATCAGTTAGGAGAAATTCTTTAATAAATGGAGACAATAAAATGTATCTCTCTCTCTCTCTCTCTCTCTCTCTCTCTCTCTCTCTCTCTCTCTCTCTCTCTCTCTCTCTCTCTCTCTCTGGAGATCACTCTCTCACTTTTCAAGATCCGTTTATATGTTTGAACATAACGCAAGTTTAAAAGTAACATTGGAATCAACTGGCAATACAATCAGTTAGGAGAAATTCTTTAATAAATGGAGACAATAAAATGTATCTCTCTCTCTCTCTCTCACTCTCCCTCCCTCCCTCGCTCTCTTTCTCTCTCTCTCTCTCTCTTTCTCTCTCTCTCTCTCTCTCTCTCTCTCTCTCTCTCTCTCTCTCTCTCTCTCTCTCTCTCTCTCTCTCTCTCTCTCTCTCTCTCTCTCTCTCTCTCTCTCTCTCTGGAGATCATTGACACCTACTAGTATTTTTTTACCTTACGAAGGTTTTCACTCCTCGCCTCACGTGGCTCGCTCAGTGTTCTGCACTTTTGTCCTCAACAATGTTTTCTTTCTCAATAGGAAAGCGAAGCACTGAAATGCTCACAGACAATTAACTCCGAATAAAACAAAAAATTGATATTATTTTTTTTACTCGATTGAAGATTCTATATTTCGCACTATCTCTCTTTGTTAGATGAGACAAATATTAGAAGAGATGTTAGAATTTCTTTTCTTCTCATTTTGCCATTCATTGTTTAGTTTGTTTTTTCATTAATTTTTGCTTTCCTTGTGGCTGTGTCCTAGTGTGAGTGAAAAGAAAGGAATGGGGAGAATCCAGCAAGACAAGATCGGATGAGAAAAGACAAATAAATTATCAGAAACTATTTATTTAGTTAAGGCTGTCATTATTTTCATTCATTTACTTTTATTCTACGGTACATTGCCATGAGGTAAGCTTGTTTTATATTTCAATTTAAACAAATAAATATATTTAAAAAATTAGCATAGTTATGTTTTCAAGACAAAAAAGATATGATCGTGAATCACAAGCGCTTAATTTCTCTCATGTAAATTTTTATACAATAATGTATAATATGTAGATTTCAAACTATACAAAATTAAACATTTTCTGGGTGACTGTGACGGTAAAGTTAGGTTCGTAGATAGCATGGAAGTGAGTTTTTTTGTTGTTGTTTTTTTTTTTGTTTTTTTTGTTTTTTGTTGTTGTTTTTTTTTTTGTTTTTTTTTTATGGCGATCTCTGTACTCATGGTTTACATTGAGCAAATGGCTCCATGCTAAAAATGCTATTGTTCTGAATATACTCGTGTCAAATTTCAAATGTTTATTAATTTATCAAATGAACCAAAACATAATTATACATGTATCTAGTCAAGATTTTAGACTAAAAGTGATCATTATCGAACATATGCTTCACATTGAACTCATGACATTACATAGAGTATAAGCGATCCATGAATTAGACATTGGGTATTGTGAAAAGATATGGATCTCAAAAAACAATTCCATCAGGTTTACAGGAAAGTCTTATAAAAATTCTAAAATTCACAGAAAAACCCTTCACTGTGTCCTTTTTTTTTTCTTTTATCTACCATACCCCAATATGCAATATCTCACAAGTCATAGAACGTATAGAACGAGAATAGCTTCCAAATCTAGGGCAGCATTTATGGACATCGGTTCAGGTTTTAATGGCAATGAGTGCCCGTATTCACCAAGAGATGCATCCTTCTAGAAGAGACTTTACAAAGTGTGTCGTCTCATCTGTTAGTCATCAGTGAGTTAAACTACAATTTCAACTACAAAACCTGACCTTCCTTTTTTACTCTGCTTTCTACCTACCTTTTTTTTTAAAATCAAATGAGAGTTGATATATCAAAAGTAATGGTTCATTATACGAACAATCTGTCGTTGACCACTGAGCTTTAGGAATTTTGTTTTTACCACGGGTTGTAACCTTTAGTTATAGATCATATCTTTATATTTCTGTGGATCCGATGAATCTTTGTTCTCTCCTCTTTTAACAACAACAGTGGTAAAAAGCTTTGCACATTTTATTTCGATGACAATTTTTCAATATCTATTAATTACAATCGAGATGAATTGTTTGCTTTGCTAGTAGATACTGAGTGTTGAGGACGGGATGAGGACATTTAGATAAATAAATAAATATATATATATATATATATATATATATATATATATATATATATATATATATAAAGAGAGAAAGAGAGCGAGAGAGAGAGAGAGAGAGACATATGCGCATACCCTGTTGCTGTCACCATCATCCTCCTCCTCCTCCTCCTCATCATCATCATCATCACCATCCTCATTAATATCACTATCATCATCATCCTTCTCCTCATCATCATCATCATCATCATCATCATCCTCATTATTATCACCATCATCCTCCTCCTCCTCCTCCTCCTCATCATCATTATTATCACCATCATCAACATTCTCATCATCATCATCATCATCATCATCATCATCATCATCATCATCATCATCATCATCATCATCATCATCCCCATCGTCTCCATTATCATCATCATCATCATCATTATCATCATCATCATTAGTAATTGAGATGTGCGTTTTTCTCTTTATGACTCAGCCGCAATATAATCCACCCGTTTATATCATATTGCTCTTAATCTTAAACACATTTGTTATCTACGCTGATCATAATCATAGAAAGAACATTTTTGACAGCAATATTTTTAACATGAAGTTGGAATTCTTTATTCAGAGACATGATTGTAGAAAGTTCCAAATTTAACAATACAACTCAGTAAGGCCAAGAATTATGAAGAAAACAGCAACGATTATATAAATCATGGAAAACCTTATCAATACTGAGATATTAGTTTGATTAACTGGAATATATTGACCAGCTATCACGACTGTAACCGACTACTTTCATAATTATGATAGAAAGAGAACTGTGCATTTAGGCAAAGTTAAAAAGGTATAGTTTAAATGATGTGAATCAAGCGTTCTATCAGTATTCTGGGGCTGACCGAGACGGGGCGTACCCAATCGTCTGGTCCTGCTCGACTTGTAGCGGAAGAGAAAATGAGGAATAGGGCATTTGAATAATGGTGAGGTCTTCCCAGAGAGTGTATTTAGTTACATGGGTCTTCTTTTCTCTCTCCTCTCTCTCTCTCTTTTTTTCTATCTCTCTCTCTCTCTCTCTCTCTCTCTCTCTATATATATATATATATATATATATATATATATATATATCAATCTATCTATCTCCTTCTCGATAACTCTCTCTATCTGTCTCTATCTCTCTCTTTCTATCTCTCTCTCTCACTGAGTCTCTTTATACAAAATAAATATTCCCATCTCGCCTCTCACACTGTCTCTCCCACTCTCATTTTCATGTCTTACTTCTTTCTCTTTCACTTACTTTATATCTCTTTAGGACCTTCTCCCGCTTTCTAGCTATCACCCTTAGTTTTCCTTCATCGCTCTACATATGTTTTAACATCTCTTACATTGCCTGTCTTCTCTCTGACTCATTTATTCCCTATTTGTCATAGTTATTAAGAATGCTACTCAAATTGCACGATAACGATTTAAGTCATCAACAAGTATAGAGGAAGACACTCTTCAATGATATTATTTTTATTTTTTGGACAGTAAGGCATTGGTTATGTGACAAACAAGCTTTAGGTTATAATGTGTGAGAAAAGCATTCGATTTAAGCAGTCGACTATTCCTTCATTTATGCGTATTGTACACTTTTCGGTATAACACTGGAATACTTGTATATATATCAACTATCTTTAGACATCATAATAAATGAAAGAGGCAAGGTTTTCAACATACACTTATTTTTAACAAATTTAACACCTTTGCATGAATCAATTAATATTGCGTCATCTTGTGCATTTTTTAAACAATGGCATCATGGTAATGAGAATGATAATTATTTCAATCAAACTTTGTTGGTTTTTTTTCCTTTCTTAGACTCGGGATGTTTACTGTGGCTGGTAGCATAGAAAGAGGCGACAGTAAAACTTGAACCAAATACAAGCGACTGTTGTTGTGATGGATAAGCACTTAAATGAGGACAATTTACAATGTTGCACAGATCGCTGATTTTTCTCTCCAAGTTAAATCAACAATTGTGTGTAGGTGGTGAAGAAAATGATGAATCAATGAAGAGAACATGAATTTTGAAATAACTTGTATATGTATTAGGAAATTTTCAAACGTTCATATACAAAAGCATTTTATCTCTTCCTTCATGAAAGAAAATACAAAATATTCATAATCATTTCCTTTTACGTATATATGAAACTCAAAAAGGCTTTTATACTTTGTCAGATGTTTCTGTGTGTTTTGGTATAATCGCTCTTAAAATAACATAAAACATTCAACATTCATTACCCGCGAAGTTGACCAAGAAAGATTCTTCACATTTACAATTATTGCTAGCTCTGGCTGCAAAAGTAGAAAAAAATTAAATTGATGTGCGATAATTACAAAATGTTGGAATGAATTTTGTACAGTTGAGGAATTTAACTATTTAAAGGTAATCTAAATTTGCTTTTTGTCATTAAAAAAACAACAACTAATCTTTCAAGTTCTTAAAATGAGTTGTCTAATTCTCCCTCCTATCTCCCTCATATTTTATTCTAAGTGTATCATATACGCATTTATCAAAACAAATGTTTCTTAACATAAGATTATGAGAAGATAGCCATTTTGCAACATTCCAATCTACTCATGGATTCTTTTAAAGTTTCATTATTATTTTGATAAAAATTACACGAATGCCCGCAAGACAGTGAAACTTTCCGCATTTTTTACGGGTAAAAGGATCTTTGATTAGATTGAGAAATTCAAGAATCAACTGTATTCGCGCATTATATCAAGCATACCTCACAAATCAACACTACTTGTTTCTAATTCCATAAATAGCATAAACAAATCAAGAAAACTTTTTTTCTTTTTCCCATCGAGTGATGGATCGTCATAGACCTGATATGAAAAGTGATTTGTATCTAAATCATTGGAAATGACAAGTATGGTTCAGACACTCAAGGTAGACCATAAAAGATCCAGTGGACCATTGGGTTAACATTAAAACAGTCGATTTCACTCGATTGTTGTCGCCCCTGATTATATTTTCACCTGGATTAAAATTTGTTGTCTCACTGCTTCAAAACATCTGAAAGAATATAGAGAAAAACATCAGTTAAAACAGCATTGTCAGAAAATAAGTGAAGTAAAAAAGCCAGTGTTAGTACACTAAATTTGATCGTTTTCACTTTATCTTAAATATTAACATACTTAGACACTCTAGCATCTTGTGAATTTATCCCTCACAAAAAAATTTTTTATCCAAAATTCTCTTTAAAAGTTAGCCTCTAAAAGTAACTCTGATGATTAGTGGGAGTGAAATAATATTTCAAAATACTGTTTAACTGATTTTTTTTTCAAATTTGTATACTGATTAATGATTTTGCAATCCGAACAAGTTGGATCTCTGAAAATGTGAGATAGTAGAGCAGTGAAAAAACGTTCAAAATGTGATTTCTTTTTAAGGATACATGATATGGGAAACTGTTCAAACTACGACCAAATTAAAAGGTGTTGTAAAAAGTTATGTACTTCTTAATCCAGGAAACAGAAATGTAACTTTGCAAAAAAAAATGGTTTCTTCTTTTTGTTGAACAACCTCATTTCATTCAATAAAACAAGAAAGTGTTTAAGAGTTAAAAATATTGACTTTTAAATACGATCTGTGAACAAAGCGACCGTAAACAATATTGTTTTCATAATTTTTTATTTCTGCGTATGTTGGCATGGTGATTATGATCACATGAACAGCTTTTCTATGTCGATTTAATGAGTACAATCGCTCTTAAAATTAAGAAAATCTCTTTCTAAAGTTAGCTCTTATACGTTCACAAAGATGTGAAAAATGATTTTCCTGAAAGATGTTATTTTTCACTTCATCCTTAAACCAATTTCTGATTGAGATCATATTAAACCGCAGTTTCTTTGAAATAGAAAGCTTCGCTCTTTCCTGGCGTGGTCCTTTATTTTTCAAGACAGTAGAAAATAACGAAGGCACGTGGCCATTAATTGGGAATGTATCAGTTGGTGGTAAAAATCGAAAGCTTAACTGAGATCTGATTAAAGTGCGGGTATAATGAAGGAAGCATGTCATCATTTCTCTCTGTGTGAAGCGCTCAATTCACCCTGCTCTTTATTATAATTTATTTCTTTATGCCAATGTCGCAGGTTTCAGTTCACAGAAACGGAGTTTTTAGTTCAAACTTGTCTGAGGCTCCTGTTTTTTTTTATCTGAAGCTGTGAAAATGTAGACTCCCTAAGGGTTAACACACGAGGGTTTTTTTTTTTTTTTCTAGAAAATCGAAAATGGAACTTCCTTCTTTCGAATCTAAGGGTCTAAGCGCTAGATCACTGACAACTTTACAGCGTTAAAAGGGACATGGCCTTCGTTGTCTTTTAAAGAAATTTAGAAGAACTTAGAAAAAAGGAGAACTAGGGTTGAATACTGTGCATTTTTTTTTTACTAGTTCCATATCAAATCATTACTCTATTATAAATACCATCTATTCTGGTCATATTTTTTTGTGTGTATGTTGCCTTTTTCGGTTTAGCTGAGAATACTTTTGAAACATCATTGCGCAACGTCTTAAAAAGACGAACCAATTTTTTCTTTCTGTGCATGAATGCTATATCAAACAGTTGATCAATTAAGTTGTAGCTTCTCCGTTTAATATAATCTACACACAATGCTATTAATAATACCGCTTCCTTCGCATATTATTCAAATTTTCTTTTCTTTTTATCTTTGTTTTTAAATTAAATCTCCTAAACCCCATTTATGAAAAAAGGGCCGATTTTTGGAACAGAACATCTGTCTGTCTGCCTGTCTCTCTCTCTCTCTCTCTCTCTCTCTCTCTCTCTCTCTCTCTCTCTCTCTCTCTCTCTCTCTCTCACTCGCTCTCTCCCGAGTGTTGGCTATCTTGAAATAAATCATGTTTTAAAACTCTCAGAGACTCTAAAGTTACTTTTGACAGTTTAAAACTACCTTTCGCTATAAGTTTTTCCTTCTAAAAAATTATCTTCAACATAACAAATTCCATCATTAAGACACGTCTAAGGAAAATAATCTAAGGAAAAAAAAATATTGATTCCAGACATGATTCACGTACCGACATCGTCGTACACAGCGTCGTTAGAACCTGGCGTGCTGGCTACAGGTAGCGGTTCGGAGAAGCAGCTTTCCGTGTCGCAGCCGGACTCGCTTTGGTCGTCCCCGCGAGATACGCGCCGTATCAGCTCCATCACGGTGTCGTAGATGAACGCGTACTGTGACTGGAACGGGTGGAAAATTAAACGGTAACTTGAGCAGGTCAAACAGATAAACAAAATAGTGGCATAATTTATGGCTATTCTGAGTTTCAATGAGCTGCGAAATCGCTTATCAAACCTTAGATTGCGAAATTATTTGTAAAGAAAACAAAAAAGCAGTTTTGATCCCATGATTTTTTTTTCGTAAATAATTCATTGGAATTGTGCAATAAATAATTCAGAACACATAAACGGTTGCCTATGCAGGTATTATTTATAAAACTGACTCATCCAGATTCCTACTCACTCATTCTCTCTGTATAACTCTCTATCTGTCTTTCTCTCTCTCTCTCTCTCTCTGTATAACTCTCTATCTGTCTCTCTCTCTCTCTCTCTCTCTCTCTCTCTCTCTCTCTCTCTCTCTCTCTCTCTCTCTCTCTCTTTCTCCTTCTACTCAATTTATCATGTCAACATGTTTGATCTATATCGCTCTTCAGCTTCAAACATCCGTTCTGAGACTTAAGTGTAAGTATATAGATTGAAAGGAAATACGGGTAAATTTCTTTTTAGACATATCTATCTCTTTCCCTTTCGTTGTCTCAGTGTCTTTAACTCTCTCTGTCTATCTCTCTTTATCTTCTCTCTCCCTCTCTCTCTCTCTCTCTCTCTCTCTCTCTCTCTCTCTCTCTCTCTCTGCGTCTTTCTCTCTTTCACTTTAAAGAACAATCCATAGCCATGCAAATATCATCTAGAAAAGCAACTATTTATCAACCTATATAGTATCCTTGGTCCTAACTGGACCATACATCTTTTTTCCATTACCTTTGTTTGCACCATGTAGCGGCGACAATCCCTCAGCGCAATAATTCTGCCATAGACGTCTATAGTGCTATCCTCCCATATCATAGACTTCCGCTTAGCCCAGCTGCCCCTCAGTGACCCCATGACATCAGAGATTTTGGACAGTTTGGACCCCTTCGTCAACTCTTTGATGTAGCGACAGAAGTAGTCAACAGCAATAAATGTACCCGTGCGTCCAACACCAGCGCTGAGAGGGAGAGAGAAGAGATGTAAAACCACGCTTAAGCTTATGGCAATATCGCAAAACTTAGTTCGACCAACACAGCTAGGGGCGACTTGAAATCGATATGACCAGGTTATCGACTTAATTTTTGGACGATGGAGGTGGTGCAGAAAATAAATAATAAAGATTTATGAGCTCGTGGTCCTTTGTAAATTCAACATGTGACAAACCTAAGACTCATCAAATATCTTAACGCCTCATTCATTTCGCCTTATTTCAACAGTATTTGACATTCGTTAATCACAAATGGTCTATGAACTCCAACAAATCCCACACACAGCCACACAGCCACACAGCCACACAGACCTGCAATGAACAACGATAGGTCCAGGTGGGTGGCTCTCTGCTTCATCCCTCACTGTGTTCACAAAGTTGATCAGGTCCGACGGGCTGATGTCTGCCTTGTGATCAGTCCAGCTCTTGAAGAAAAAGTGCTTCACATAACGACTGCGTCGTTCCTGATTTATTTGTGTAAAAGATAATGAAAAAAAATTCTCATTTTGAAGGTTTTTTTAAAGTAACTTATATAACCTTATAAATACCGCTAGGAAGAAGTATTATTTAATTCATCTTTTATTTTTATATGTTGCCCGGTAGTGTGAGTTTTCCATAGCATATTTTTTTATATTAAACGAGAGGTACTTATGTAACATTGCTTAGTCGTGAAATTAAATCTTGAGTTGGTATGTAACATAATCGGGGTTCTATTGAAAGATTAATATCAACATAAATGATTCCTCTCGGCTACTCGAGTGCAAATCTGTAATAGTCCTGCAACACGAGCTCAACTTCCTGATATCTCGTAGACTTGTACACAGAGAAAAAGAAAAAAGTTGGGTTTAATAAAGAAAAAAAAACATAGTATTGATGAAATAACCTTTGTCTACGCTAAGTTTAAATTGATTATAGTCAGAATGTGTGGAGCTACCAATCACATGATTGTGTGTATGTGTATGTCTCTCTCTCTTGTCTCTCTGCTTGTATACAATACATGGAGTTTGTCAAGCAGCAAGTTTTATATAATTCTTAATTTCTTATCACTCGCTGTTTCCCTAGAGCAGCTGGCAGTATAGTTTTTCACACATTGAATACCACACCCAGACGATCACAGCAACCTGATAATAAAAAGATCATATAGTATATATCTTGCCAGACGCACAATTCAAAATCAGGTCAACCAAACTGATCGTTCTTTCAGCGCATGTTTAATGCCTCAATGGAATTAAGTCAACAACAAACATAACTAATTTCAGTTATAACACTAAAATCACATGTATTTTTGAAATTATGAAATGTGCCAGCTTGTCATGCTTGTGAGAGAACAATCCTAAAGTTCTAATTGGACTCTATAAGTCTGGATTGAAATGCAGCAGTATTTGAGGACTGACCAGACGATGTGTCAGGTGAAAGGTGCGAACTTCCCACGCCTGGTTGTCCAGCTTGCCCCTCCAGGAGACCACCACATGGTCATAGCGGCGACCTTCTTGGTCCGCTTCATCTGGATAATATTGAGCCACTTTTTCTCTCAATAAGCCAGACCTCTGGGTGATGAAGTGTAAGAAGAAAAACTGGTAAGTTCCTCCAAAACAGGAAAGGTAAAATTAATAAAAAAAACAAAATAATAAACGTTCAAGGAAATTTGCAAGATGCAAAAAAAATTCACTTATTAAAATTTATATTTTAGCTTCAATCGGGGCTAGATTAACCTTTATTTCTCGACCATTATATTCGCTCGACAGCCAGGAAAGAAAGAACAATTATAAAAAGCCTTCGATTAAAAAAAAAAAAAAGAAGCATTGTATACCAAGAGGAGTTATATTTTCTGTAATACTATCAATCCCCCGGGAAATTTTTTTTTTATTTTATCGTTGTTTTGAACTATTACTATTCTCCGGTATCTTTATAGACTCGGCAAACATGTCAAGCAGTATCTTCACTTCGTACAACTCACAGGATCCATTTCCTGGAAAGCGGACAGCATCACGATGATAGAGGACTCCTGTTCCCAGATCATTCGCCAGAAGTCAGGAACTGTAGCCGTGAGAGGACCTTGGGTGGCGATGTAATCCTTGGATGTTCGGTAACCCTGAAAGTCAGAGATAAGTAGGGAGATGTAGAGAAATGGTAGGTGGCGTAGAGATTTCTTCACGTTTTGTGTAGACGGTAGCCTTATTTTCACAAGGGCTTTACTTGTTGAAAGATGGTTTACAGTTGTAATGATACAAGAAAGGTGTGAATGGACCTAGCCAAGCACTTGATCCGAAAACTGCAGTACACACAAGTAAGATCATGTCAAATATTAATTCTGTTAGGAAAGAACTTGATATGTTTTAAATATTTTGAAAGCAGCTTATTCTGTAGTTTTACGATCTATTTAAAGATATTTCAAACGCTCAGTATAAGCCTACGTGGTTGAAACAAAAAGTGCCTACTGCACTGGTGCACTTTCTTGAGCAGATTTATAGCTGCGCATTTAATTTTCACCTATGTCATAATGAGGGTTGAAAGGATCTAAAAATAGACTGAGATATATATATATATAAGTTTTTTGTATAAAAGGTTTTAGCTATGCGAGTTTATAGAAACTATATTTCAATATTAATAATTTGATCAACATATTTGCAAGATAAAATCCGGTTAATATTTTGGAATTTCTTGCTCTGAAAAAAACTAATATGCCATTAAATCAATAGGTTCACGATGCTTAATCTGGATTTTTTTTCAAACAACATGTTGCATTAGAACCTACTTTAATTCATATGCATTCAAGTTTTTGTTTTGTTTTGTTTTGTTTTGTTTTGTTTTTTTTGGGGGGAAGGGTGTAACCGGCATAACTATTTTTAAGACGATTTACAATTATAAATAAAAAAAAAAGGAAAGTATCTATATCTGAAAATTCAAAAGCGTGAAGAAAATGAGTTGCACTTTTTGCCATAAACACAATGTTCAAATAAATTATGAAGAAGGTCATACAGGGTGCTTATTTTCCATTATTTTCTATCATTTTCTCGATAAGTGTGAAGCTTTTATACTTTAGTTTCCAGGTGGACGTGAGTCTCGAATACAAAAAAACTTACAACAAGGAAATTAGCATTTATATAGTCATCAGAGCATTTTTCATCTCCATCCACAATCTTTAGCTTCACCCGAGTATGGTCATCTGAGGAAGAGATTTTAAAAAGAAGTTTTATATCGAATAATAATAATAATAATAATAATAATAATAATAATAATAATAATAATAATAATAATAATAATAATAATAATAATAATAATAATAAGTAACTGCATCCGATTTTTATAAAACACATCAAAAGGGTCTACAGATAACTGTCGTAGTTAATCAGGGATAATACATTTACTGAGAATTTTACGATATCTTTAAGTTTTGGCTGTGCCCTGGTATGGCACCCTTTTATTATGGAGTGAGAATTTGGAAAGTTGGACAATGAGGAATCACTAAAATAAAAACGCGTGGATAAATTCTTTGGAATCTTTTCAAAATCATAAGCTATTGCGATCTTTCAATGTATGCATAAAGGCTGAGACAAATAAAATGGTTGTGTAACGTTGAAGGGAGAGAAAGAGAGAAATATAAATCGAGGGAGAGAGCGAAAGATAGAGAGAGAGAGAGAGAGAGAGAGAGAGAGAGAGAGAGAGAGAGAGAGAGAGAGAGAGAGAGAGAGAGAGAGGAGGGTAGAAGGAAACCGAAGCTTTAATTTAAAGCTTGGTAGACAATAAATCGTTCGATATGAATAAAAAGAAAAATTAAAAACACCACAGAGCTGAGACTATGTTCATTTGAGAGCTAGATAAATTCATACGTAGAGAAGTAGACAGAGGAGGTGCAAAATGATGAAACAAGAGCGTTTGAAAGAATAAGATTAGTATGCAAGAGACAAGACGAGAAAATAATGAATGAAGGAAACTCAAGGCAACAGCGAATCCTTTCACAGGTATAGAATATCCGCGTCGGACAAACAAAATCTTACAAGGCAAAATGTTGCTCCATCTGTTGAGTTTGCGATACTGTGGATCTGAACCAACAGTCATTGGGTGAACCGTGGAATCCATGTCAAGTTCCTGAAATTAAACAAAGGGTTTTAAAAGAAATTATATACCTGAATGACAGTAAATTGCAATAAATGTCTTTTTATAGACTTTTCATAGGGGGCTAAGATTATTACAGCCACTGATTGATTTATCTTATAAAGGTTCCTTTAAGCCCTCACAAGAGTGCTTTGCATTCTCAGTCTTACGCCATGTATGTTCCGTCTGATCTCAGATCGTATACGCTATTTTCTATGGCCTTTCTCTTAAACCAGATTTTGGCACATGTGACCTTTTCTTTCAGATTGCTTTTTTGACGTAGGAATTTTTTCATTCTTTTTGTTTCAAATTTCCAAATTGCAATCATATACAGACGCTTGAACTTCACACGCAAACGATGTGAAGCGGTTCCATTCCATCTCTCTCACTTTCTCTCTCTCTCTCTCTCTCTCTCTCTCTCTCTCTCTCTCTCTCTCTCTCTCTCTCTCTCTCTCCCTCTCTCTCTCTCCCTCTCTCTCTCTCGCTCTCCCTCTCTCTCTCTCTCTCTTTCCCTCTCTCTCTCACTCGCTCGATCGCTTTCTTTCTCTCTCTCTCACTCTCTCTCTCTCTCTCTCTCTCTCTCTCTCTCTCTCTCTCTCTCTCTCTCTCTCTCTCTCTCTCTCTCTCTCTCTCTCTCTCTCTCACTCGCTCTCTCCTATGTTGCTTATTTTATTTTGCCCGCTGTTTGTCCAATTATTTTTCATCGATTCTCTTTCTTCTTCAAATACGTATTTTTAAATTGCATATCATCCGTCTCTTTTTCTTTGTCTTTCATTTATCTCTCTCTCTCTCTCATGATCTCAACGAATCAAATTTTTCCCTTTATTACTTTCAATCATGCATTTCGTTTTTTTTAATAACTTTGATTTAAAGGGTAAGATTTAAAGTTTTTATATTTACCGTGAATTCTAGTGTAAATAGATCATTGTTGTTTGCATGCAGCTGCTGCAGATGTTCCTCAAAGTCTTTGATCTTGATAGGTCTGAAAAAAATGAATGGCATTGTGATGTTAATACAATGTAATGTTTCTTTTACATACTTATTACTTTATTTCAACTATTCTTTGCTAATTGTGTTTACATTTTGATTTACTGTCCTAGATGAATAACACAATTATCATCCTAATGAACTTTATATATGTTTTTCAATAAATTGATCAATCAGTTGTTTTTTTGGAATGCGACATGTAGTAGCTATAATTATCTCTGCACTCACTCTTAAATGCTTTTGAACGCAATATTTTTTTTTTCGAATGCGAAAGAAGTTGTGCCAAATGCAACTAGTAAATCAAACATTATACCCCACGATTTTCCCTTTGTCTTCAATATTTACAAAAATGAGGCACATAAAGATCATTAACACATTAATACTGAACAGTTTGTTCTTTTATATCTTGAGAGGGTTATACTTATAGTCGTGAAAACTATACTAAAACGGGTAACCAATGGATCTTTAGTGTGTATACGTTTTTATCTGTATCTATATCTATATTCAACTATCTGTCTATCTTTTTCTGTAAGCTCTTGGACCAGATAAACAAGTGTTTATCACGCAATGCCAGTTGAGAGATCCCAGTTTGAATACGGCTGTATTAACTAAACTGGCCACGTTGTTGCGTAACACCTTCCGGCCAGCACAGAGCTGACAAACCCACCTGGATCTCTGCGGCGCAGCATCAGGACGGCTCGTTATATCTGACAACTGCATTTCTTGATCTGGGCCTTTTTCCCTGAAATACAAAAATATAAATATATAAAGATACTGGTTATGTCCACAATAGTGAGGTCGTATATCTCGTTATCGGTATCTTGATTGTTTTTCCGATTTTGTTTTCATGCCTCTTTTACTTATCTCTCCAGGTCCTTCCTCCCCCCCACCCCCCTCATCCCATGACTTTTATCCGCATCTTTCTGACCGTGACAGACGTAAACTGGCACAAATATTTTTAAGTTGCTTTTAATATTGCTCTAAAAAATTATTGAAGTGTCAATACATTACTGGTAAATTTTAATTTACACAAAAATCAGCGATTGTGGTGCGCTGGGGCTATGAAAAGTATTACAAGTTTTACTTTTATTTCTAACAGTATAGCTTTTTATTCTTTATGTTATTCACTTATTGGCTTCTCCCTATAACCCATGATCCGAGAGAAGGAACAGAAAAATCTTGACCGGCTTCAGTATGATTATAGTTGAGCACTCATGAGCAACCCTTCTAAGTCTGCCTTGCGTAGGAACCATTCCACTTTTAATTATAAGAATGTATTTACTGAGAACTCACGTGATCTCCACGACCTTGCGGAACCTGATCCTGACAATAACAATGACGAGGATGATGATCAGAGCTACAGCCACACCCGCAGCAGCTCCACCCATCACGATCTTATCGGACGATGGGGTGGATACTTTCACTGAGGACAGGACAGAGACTTCAAGTCACACCGAGAAAATGAAAGTGGACATAGCAAGAAAATGTACCCGCCGATGCTCAATGGTGAAAAGATTAAACAAGAGAGATAGAGGAAGAGTAGAAGCTAGGATGAACAGTATCGAAAGCTAGAAAGAGAGACAGAATAGACAGATAGATTGATGGACTCTTTGTGAGAGAAACATGTGTGATGCTCATCTTGAGTTGGTTTCAAGGCTTAGAGAGCCTATAGATCTTTGGAATTGCAGTGATTTAAAAAAAAAAATAGGTTAAGGAAAGTAAGCAGGAAAATTTACAGGGCTATATTTATATAGCAATCGTTGTAAATTCTGATTTATAACTTTTTATGTCTTGGTTTCTGATCAGTAGTTCGCAAACATAGAGACACATAATTATGAATTCTCTATTCATAAATAAATACAGTTAAAATCATTAAGGACAATGAATTATATGGTCATAGACAAATAAAGTTAGTATAATTATATGTTTGAGCGTCTCTCTCTCTCTCTAACACTCAAGAAGTTCTATTAATATTATACAACCAAATAAGTTATGTACACAGTATATTCATTTTTAAACCATTACATTAAATAAAAAATTAATTATATTTTGAGCACTACTTCTATTTCTATTAGAACAAAATTGAATCAAATATACAATGTAGTTGTCCCAACAATGAAGAACAAGAAAATGTTCGTATGAATGACAGACAGAATGAAAGAGTACTTATATACATTCACATTGCTTAATGAATCACTTACCATTTATCGCAAATTGCTTCGAGTGTTTATAGTAACATGAAGATGTAATTTGTTTTCGTTAACTTAGATTCCTCGATTATCTCTACTCCTTAAAAAACAAATTTCTTACGTCTATTATGATGTAAATTGTAAACTTCTTGGCATTAAAAAGGCTTATGAATTTTCTCTTTTTGTCTTTACATATATGTTTAACGTGTAATCATTGACATGGTTACATATTACTGATTTAGTTTACTTATTTGGTCGGTTCTCTACTCTGCCACAAATAATTTTGCCTCTGAAAGAAGATATGACGATGAAACTGGATCTATTAAAAAGTTCTTCCATAGCCGAGAAAAAAATATTCAATTTGTAACAAAATGTGTCTCAAATTACCAGCAGCTGTCCTTGTGACATCCGACAAAGGGCTTTCGGTGCAGCCATCAACTGTGCAAGAAAACTGGAAAACTCTGGAATTACAAAATTTGATGTGTAACAAGTCTGATCTGAAAGCGTAATATCAAGCCTAAATAATAATAAGGTTTCAACCCCCCCCCCAAAAAAAAAAAAAAAAAAAAAAAATTCGTAAAAATAAATCAGCGACAGCGTAGAAAAGGGGAGTTGCGTATGATTTTGATTTCATGAAATTATCAGAATATGTTTTCTTGTCTGCCTTTTTTTTTTCCTCATCACAAATTCATGATGTCCTCATGCGATTTAAGATTTTGATTTTTCCAATTATTTCCCATCGACAGCATGTTGATACCTTAATACTGCAGATTATACCTGTTTGCTTCAGCAATACAGTATCATACCTTTGAGAATATTTATTTTCAGGCACTATTTTATTGATGTTTTTAACATAATTGAATAAATAGTTCGAAGTGTCACTAAAAACCGAGAGGGAGAAATTCTTAGAAACAGATTTGATCAATGATAAACAAGTATTTTAAATGGTTTCCATTGTTGATAAATTTGCCTCGAGAAGGTACCAAAGACACCTCGCTATTGTTCCAAAGGAATAACTTGCAGGTCTAATATAATTAAAAACATCGCAATGTAAAGTGCGACAATCCAATAGATATGAATAGAAAATAGTTGCTTTTTGACCAAAATCTGTTCTTTTTCCAGTTAAATCATCCATCATCTTCAGATTTTATCCGTCTTAATGTTGTTGTTTTTAAATGACAGGTGATTTTTGGTTAAATAAGCATTAAGATTTGAAAAAAAAATTGGGGTTGTTTTGTTTTTTAAAGTTTATATATATATACATATACATATAAGGGTGAGGTTCTCACTGAAAGCAGCATAAATAAAGTGATAACTTTATTTCTACCAGGTCATGCCTCTAAAACCTGAGAAAGATGTATGTATGCATAACTTGTCTCAGCTGCCAACACAGTGTACGTAAAATCAAGGGTTGATATGGGAGCTACGCAGAGTGGATAAAACAATAGTAACAAATACAACTCTTCGTATGGGCCAAATCATGACGTATGGCTTTTAACAATGTTAAAATAATCAGGCAGTAGAGGTATTTCCGTGTTTTTAAACCTCCGTCAGACAATGTTAAACTGAAGAATTAGGCTCCTACTGTATTATTAAAAACGTAAGCGTCTAATAGACATATCTCCTCCCGCATTATTAGTTAGAAAGATCTTCCATAAAAATAATGAGTACGAGTGCAGAAAAGCTATTACACCAGTACAGGTCAAATACGACTTGCAAACTATATCAATCGGAATGTTGGAGATGCTACTGAAATGTATTTTGAATGTCCAACTACTTGGTAGTTTGATGGATGGAAGTGGCCAAATTATCGTTCTATATTTATTTCTTAGATGTTTTAAATGTTAAGAACGACTTTGGACTTTAAAAATGTATGACTCTTGCACATTTTCAAAAATATCCGCGATACCTCCCAACACATTAATTGAAGTGAATTTTCGCTATTTCACGAACTTTTCTCAAGAGAAGCATTGATCGCGGGGTTTAGTTATCCGCTATAAAGTCTGCATATTTTTATACTTTTCATCATGAATGTGTCTACACCTTTCTGTGATCAGTGGATGATAATGATGGCTAGACATGATGTCTGAGATCAATGTATAGTAAACTGATTGTTTGAAGTAAACAACTTCACCCTTATTAATCAAACTTGAAGCTTATCTCACCTGAAGGCACTTTCTGGCGGAAGAGGGCCGTTACAGAGTTCTGTATCTGGTAAAGTGGTACAAGAGGCCTGGTTGCCCACAATATAGTTCACAGATGCATGATTGGCTGGTAGAATGATAGGGGCATAGGGGGTGAAACGTTTATACCTAGTTTATATAAATGACACCATAGGATGCTAAAATTAAACAGAATGCTTTTTTTTAACTGTCATCCTCTAGTAACGAGTTGAGAATGTTACTTGAATTCTTTGATGGAGGAATGTTAATGAAAATATGTAAACTTCTGTAAGTTTCATGAAAACGACTAAAAGCAAAAAAAAATTATAAACTATAACCAAAGATTTTGTAAAAATTCACAATGCCATCTCTTTCAACTAGAAAAATACTAGAAAATAAAGGAATCTTCTATATCTAGAATCAAAAGTCTTATAAACCTAAAATATGATCTATAACAGTTTGGGATTTCATACAATGTCATTCGTACTGTCTGGAATTTTCTGTATTATTATACAATAAAAACAGTAGAAATTCTGACCTTTTGACTCTTCGAGTATCAATTTCTTCCACCAGTCGTCAAAGATCTGGTATGGAATCCTGAACAGGGCAGCTTTCGAAGTTTTCCATGAGGCGAGTTTGGCATAATCTTTCAAGCTGTGATTTGCTCGAGAACCTGAAGGAAGATGTGTGAGTTAAGAAGTTTTTATATGTGAAAATGCTTTATTTGAAAAAAATATGTTGAAATTCCCAACACATACCACTCAGAAATACCGTTTTGTTCGGGGTTTTAGAAGACGTGGTAATTATTAGACGGTCAACACCCAAAAATGGTAGACTGATATTTCTGATAACCAAAACATAATCCCCAATTTTACGCAATAAGTCAACGATGAAATATTATACATCAAAATAAGTCAGAAATGAACGGCACATATACTTTACCTTGTCAACTAGATAATGATCAATGACTTAAGCTCTTTTAAGGTTAAAGCACTATTATCTTCCGAAATTTAACTCTATAGCATTTTCGAGTTTATTATACATCAAAATAAGTTAGAAATGAATGGCACATATACTTTACCTTGTAAACCAGATAATGATCAATTACTTAAGCCCTTTTAAGGTTAATGCACTATCATCTTCCGAAATTTAACTCTATAGCATTTTCGAGTTTCATAACTGTTGTTCAGTAAAAAAAAATTCTTCAGATTCTTTAGACCACATACCGACATCACAGAAACCTTCCAGGCATACTCCTAGCCCATAGCGAGCTGGCTGGCCAAACCTTGAGTTTACAAGACATGTGGGGCAAATACTCGTCCTGAACGTGAAAGCTTTCTGCTTATCGTTCTTGTTTTCCTTCCTGATGGGCTTCGGCAGAGGTGGAGGTGCTGGAATAAGTGAGACAAGATAAAACAGCATAATATGCGTATTTACTTAGTACAGTATAAGAGTGTAACGGTATCTAGATTTTATTCTTGAAGAAATAAAAAAGATGAAAGAACGTTTCAACGAAGAAATTATGTAAAATATTTCCGGAAAAATATTTTTTTGTCTATTTCATTACAATCTCATACTTCCTATGTTATCAAAATGATAAAAATTGCAAGATAAAACAGGATCAATGTAATAATGTGCAATTTTTACAAACGATTTTCTATAATAAACAGAAAAAGAAAGGGTTTGATGAGTGTCGTTTTATCAGTTCGATTATTAAGAATAAACCAGATATCTCTTCATGTAAGACGTAAATAACACTGTTCATACTGTATGAAAAAGAATAATGCCTTGATAAGTTGCTTACTATTTTACTAGAATTTTTGTTGTCTAAAAGCGTTAGATCGTATTACCTGCACCCGGTGCAGCATAAATTTCTTCATAAACAGCTCCAAAATCGTCCACATTCTTCACTTTAGCTTTGATCTGTTCAAAGTAATCAGCAGAAGTATCTCATGAGTTTCTGATTCTCACGCGATTAGTGAATAGTTCTTTTACAAAAAGGCAAAAAATGCCCAACACAATATTCACAAGCATGATAGTCTTCTTTGTAGATCTATTTATATTTTAGTAATCATTATTTTGACCACCGCATTATAAACCAGGAACACTTAATCCAATTCCATAACGATTGAAGAAAACTGAAGATAAAAAAGTGTGTACTCCACTAAGAAAATCATCTTATTCTGTAAATTTATTTTCTGCATTAAGTGACTTTGCGATGGTCTCCAATAATTCTCGTATTGGCTAGAAAAATTCTTCATCCTTCTGTTGGGAAAAGCTGTAACAACTGTTTATGGACCGAATAGTGACAAGATATGATACCCATTGTTTTAAAATCTCCACTTTTTTAAACATTTCAATAGGGGACCGCTTGACCATAGTTCGGCTGTAATTCATCTATAGTCGATTTGCGAAGATTTTTTTACTCCATTCGTTTTTTATTCAATAACGTTATATAAAAGCTATCACACAAAATTAGATTCATTCCTTCTCTTCAAGAATACTAGGAGGATAGGTTGTTGTAGAAACTGAGTTATCAAAGAAGTGGTCATGTTTTTGCCTTAGCAAAAAAAAAAAAAATCTCAAACCCAAACCGGGTTCTCACGTGATTGCCATTGCTGTTGAAGATAGAAAATTAACATCTAATACTGTTATGGTTTGGTTTTCATCGATCTGTTTATAAACTTATATCTTTAGGAAGAAAGTATGTACACTTTCTCCAATGCAATCCCTCTTTAATTTAAGTTAGAGGGAACTAGGTAGACAAGACTGAAAAATCATCTCTAGTTGATGGCGCATTCAAAATTTTTAAATAAATAGTCTGTACATATTTCAGTGATGCGCCAACATAAGATCCAAGGATTGGCTGTCTATACATCTCAGCTTACCCAAACAGCGTAGGTGATTTGTGGTATGATCTCGACTGTGGCAGTGTAAGGGAGAGAACAGTCAGGTGATCCGTCAGCTTTATTCCTGACAGTTATTTCCTTTTCCTTGTAGGGTATGTCTTCCATCTTCATGTCAGTTCGCTTGTTTGACTGAAAATAATATTTTTTTGATTCAACATTATGTTCCTCAAGGGGTCGGACCATTTGTAAATCAAATTATAGAATTTTTTAAAATTTTCTTCCACTAAATTTACATTGGCCGTTTTTAAGTTTCATTCCCTATATTTTGAACAAAATTATAAATAAACTGAACTGTTTCAATTTAAAAAAATATGTTAAACATTGTTATTTTTATTTTTCATTATGACATAATAGTGCCTCTAAGCTTTAACTTTTGATAAATGATCCAGTTTCAGGGAACATCGTAATCAAGGAAAATCAAAATGTACATCCCCCTCTATTAATCCTCCTTTCCTAAAACTTCTGTCAGAATAGCCTTATCATAATATTTCAAACCGTATCTAGGAACATGAAGTTTATAACATTAGAGTAATCTGTAAAGAAAAACACGTACTGTGGCGACGACTCGTAAGAGAAATAACTCCAAAATTCCATGTCGGTCTTGTGTCTTCGGACAAGTCCATTTCACCTGCAGTTCAGTGCTGTTTTGGTAATTATACTGGACATACATTTCGGATACCTTTCCTGGGGCTGGTGAAATTCATAGGCTGACATCAGTAAAGTTCTTTTGCAATAGTTAATACCCTACCTTAGTATACACGATACATGATACATGGTGTCGTAACTTTCAAAATGGTAAGAAAAATTATTCTATCTGATAAAACATCTACTTCAATTTAAAATGTATGTTTTGTTCATAAATGGATACTTTTGTCTTTGCCGGACCATTTCTGATATATTTATGTGTGTGTGTGTGTGTAAAAAAGGCCTATTAATATTCACATAATCTTACCAAAATCAACAATTAAACATGTCTAGCACAAGAGTACTCCACCTGCAACCCCTTAACTTGACCAAGATGAACCACCAATATGGTGTCAATCTTGAACAAATCACCGCCGATATGATGTCAATATTGACCAAGATCAATCACCAATATGATGTCAATCTCAAGTGCAGGCCTCTAGCATCACCTTAACCTCCCCACCAACATTATGCCCACGACAAGGATACTGGCGCATACCTTTACTCTATAGGATGATGACCCACCTGCGGCTACCGTTCTGCAGACTTCAGTCTTGACTTCTAGCGAAGACCCTGCAGGAGTTGTGGCCTTCAGATATGCTCGATAGTGCCAAAAGTCTCTGAGTTGTTTCAGGTAAAGATGCTCTAGATAGTATCCTGCGGATCAAAAGATTCAAGTATCAATATATATATTGGTTGCAATACCTTTTATTTCAGTTATAAGCACTTTCCATGAGTTAGAGGTCTGCTTTTTAAGTAACTTAGAACCCTGTAATATCTTTAAAAATGTATTTTGACGACAAGATTTCAAATGAAAAACTTGCCTACAATATGAATTTAGCATGATCTGATTGTTGTCATATTTGTTTTACATAACAGATTTTCTATAAATCTTAAGATTTTTTTTTATAATTTTTGTATTTATAATCTCAAAATGTTTCAATCTTCCGCGATATATGGCTTCAGAAACAAAGCCTATGAGATCATTATTTTGAGCCTAGGTCTTCATTAATTTTCTTTATTTTTTTGGCGGCTCATTACTTCCACGGGGATCAGAAGACATAAAATAATAGACTTTTAAAAACATTCAACTCCTCCTTTTTCTCCCCTCATCATTTTTCTAAAAGGATCTGTCGTTTGTTTTAAAACATTACCTCTGATGTCTCTCTTGCTAAAGGAGCTAAATGTGCGACCATTCTCATCATCAGCCATTTCCACTATAAGACTGTAAGAAGTTTGGCCTGGCATAGGAATAGGTGGTTTCCAGCTAAAGTTCAGCTCACCACGACCTTTGGGGGAGCAAGTAAACTGAGTAGGAGCGCTCGGTACTGGTTTGGGGGGGGGGGGGATATTCAATAAAGAAGGAAGAGACATACATCGTTAGAAAAATGGTGCTCCGAGAAATATGGGTGCTGTGTCTAAAAAAATCTAAGGAGTCTCGAAAAAGAAGGTTAGAAAGAGAAAGAGAGTGAGAAACAGAGAGAGACACACAGAGGGAGAGAGAGAGAGAGAGAGAGAGAGAGAGAGAGAGAGAGAGAGAGAGAGAGAAAATAAGAGATATAGAAAAAAAAGGCATCCAGGTAGTCGGATAGACATACACAGATAAAGTCGAGACAAGAAACAGACATAGATCTTGGATATGTTTTATATAAATGCATTTTAGGACAATCTTGTCTTCAGTTTCTTTTTAAATCAAAGAAGAAATTTGAACAAAAACAAAAACTTGAAAAGAAACTATAAGTCTATTGTATTCATAAGTATAAAAAAGAGAACTGAGTCACCAGCGTTTTTAGTCTTGCCAGTGGTCACCCTCTGCTGGCCCAGGCCTGCGCCGTTGTAGGCTGCCACCACAATGTTGTACTGGGTGTTGGGTTTCAGCCCGCTCACTGTAAGTTCAGTTTTCAAATTCTTACCGCCGTATGGGATTTTTGTTGCATGAATTGCAGGGCACGATTGAGTGAGCGCCTCATCCAAAGAGGGGACATCCCTTTGCTGCGGACCCTGAAACAAGTTAAATGATTGTGATTTATTTGCTATGGTCAACCGTGGAAGAATTTTTTTTTAATTTTATTTTGAAAACTGGAAATATATGGTAAGGGGTAATAAAAATTTATCATAATTCTCTCCGTTTCAAGGAAAATCATTTTTTTTTTATGTCTGATCTGGAACCTGAAGAATAAAAGCTATTACACAACCATAATTTTGGACCTATTTGGGAACATTGATCCACAAAAGAGGTGTCTCAATGTGAAAATGAAGAAATTCATGGACAAGCTGTATCCTTGAGTAGTGACTTGTAGTTGAATGACAAATGATAGAGTAAGCCGAATAGTATATTGCATTACTGAAACTAAATAACTTTGAATAAGTCACGCATTTTGTAAGTAATGTACATGTTAAATAGAAACTAACCAGATAGGTTTTATCATTGACGATAGCTAATGCCTGTGAACACTTTTCGTCGATAGTTTTCACAACAACGATGTAGGCCCTGGTGTTACCATTTCTCTGAGGAGGCGCCTTCCAAGACACATACACAGAGTTAAAGGTCTCATCTGTCAGTGTCAGATCAGTCACTGGAGGGGATTCTAGAGAAACGAAAAAATTTAGAAATGTTTACTTATGAAGAGACAATTTTCAACGCATGAAAAGGACATGTTGAACTTAGAAAGATAGATACATAGTTAAAAGGATATGAAGAAAAAAATCAAGGCTCACATCGATAAATAGATGCATAGGTAGAAGGAGAACGGATAGATAAATACGTGATAGACTATTAGAGAGATAGACAGATATAGAGATAGACACGTAGATATATAAATAGATAGATAGATAGCCAGATACATGGATAAACAGATAGACTGATAACCTTGGAGCATGCGCATTATTTTAGGCAGGCAGAGGAAAATGAGAAAGGTTTTTTTTTTAAAAAAAGCCTGTAGCAATCTGAGAAATATCTATTGAGGCTGCCAATCGTGAGAGAAATAAAATAAATATTTAGTAACAAAACCGATGATTCTATTCTTAACTTTTTCTTTAAAGAAACGCTCCTCATACAGCATATTCAATGCTTGAGCACCCTATATGAATAATGTTTCAAGTTGTAGCTTAATTTAAATCTTAACGGTTAATGGGTACAGAAGTAAAGAAAATAGGAAAGAGGTCCTAATGAAATAAATGACTTAAGAAAAAAAAAAGAGATATGCCTTTCACTTAAACGGTAAAACTTGATAAAGTGCTGAACTAGAGAAGCTTTCCGATATTGTAATATTTTGCCTATGCATTTTTTATGATATGCAAGATGTAAGTACTCACGTTATATTATGAATGAGTGTGTGTGGAGGTTTTTTGGGGAAGAGTTATTTTGAAAAGGTATCGAATTTTTTAGAAACTATTTTGTAAATGTTAGGATATATAAGTTTGATACTATTGCCATTGTGAAAACAACCACACCATTAAGCATACCTGTCTCCCATGTTTGCACAGGTCCTGTGGAAGCTGCGGGGGACGTCCCAGCTGTGGTCCTAGCTTCAATTTCAAAGCTGTAAGTTTTCGCCATTTGTAACTTTTTGATTGTATAGCTGTCATTTGTGTACCCTATCGAGGAAATATTTTGAGGAGTGGAAAAAAAAACCCTACAAAATTGCATTTGAAGGAAATTAAATGATAGAATCGGTAAAGAAATAGACACAAGGTCAGCGGGGGGAGAGGGGGATTGTTGTTAGAAAGATAGACAGACGGAGAGAGTTGGAAGTTGGAAGTCAGAAAGAGAACTCTTCGAATTTGATAGAGTTAATGAGATATACAGCCAGACAGACAGATAAATGTGCAAGAAAAAAAAGACAGAGAAACAGATAGTATCACGGGACCGGCAAATCTCTTTAAAAGAAACATAGTTTAATCAAAACAGAGGAAAAAAATCGAAATCAGCATTAAAATTTTGGTTAGAATTCCACTTCACAATCTCGTTCTGTTATGACGTGTTTTTATTTCGTGTCACGTTTATATTTAAACAATTTTTTTCAACTATTTTTCAAACATAACATTAAAATACCAATAAATCAAGGCGTAGCTAATTCAAAAGCTCACCTTGCACAGTAACAGTATAGAAAAGTTTTAATGCGGAGTTTCCAGCCTTCCAGTTGGAGGTCATGAACTCTGAGATGATGTACTCCGTGCGGCCTGGGTAGGGTGTTGGAGGCTCCCAGGTGAGAAGTATTTCATTCAACCCTACCGCAGAGCCTACAAACTTTCCAGGCATTGTCGGCACTGGAAGGACACACACAGACAAAATCATATTGGTGTAACATGTGAATAAGTTTTTAAGGAAGAGCAATTTTTGTTTTAGATTTCAATTTAGACATATCACCTGTATCTTCCTGTTTTAATGATATTAAGATTGGAATTGGTTTGGAATGATTTGGCATGACTATCAGTTGAAATAGACTCATTGCTCACAGCGTTTGAAAATGTGCATGGTATCGTGCATCTCCGATCATTGTCGTTGGTTGACTTCACAGTATGTTTAGGCATTGCTTCATTTATGTTTAGGCAGTACTTCATTTATGTTTAGGCAGTACTTCATTTATGCTTAGGAGGTACTTCATTTATGTTTATGCAGTAATTCATTTATACTTAGGAGGTACTTCATTTATGTTTATGCAGTACTTCATTTATGCTTAGGCAGCACTTATATTAATATTATTTTTTCATTGTTTGTTTGTGTTTTTTTTCCCTTGGGGAAAAGATGGTGGGCTTCATCTCTTTAGTTATTGTTATAATCATTTATTTTTTTGTAATTTTTTTTACTTTAGAAGACTCCGAGACAGAGAATAAAAAAATCTCCTGATTTTTAACAGAATATGGATAAGAAATAACACTAACCCTTTTTATATATGTGTGTGTGTATATATATATATATATATATTTTTATTTATATTTATAATAAATTGGTTGAAATTACCAAGAGAAAGTGTTGTTACTTCTTTCTTCATCTCCTGGCCTCGACCCTTTTTGTTCACGGCGACAACCCTGACTCTGTAAAGCGTATCGACATTCAAATCACTAAAGGTAAAAGATTGCTGCTCCAAGATCGGCCGGGAAATTTCCTTTGTATTTGCTGCACAGTCGCTTCCTGTTTGGGCTGCAGTCCCCTGCTATGAATAAGAGAGAGCAAATTCGGAATGCATATTCTTTATAATCAATTTCTCACTGAGCTAAAGAACTCTTCTGGCTAGAGATAAAATTCTTGTAAAAAAAAGGGACAGAAACTGAATTTTAAACTCTCAAGTCTTATTTCTTCTTTCTGTTACCTGTAAATTACATTTACTGATAAATTCAATGAACTTTTTTTTTAAATGATGACTACAAAAATAAACCGTTCTCACTTTAAACAGGTAATGGGTGTTATGCATTTTCCCACAGAATCCTTCGTTTTGTTCTAATCAAGATGTAATAGATAGCTAGCTAGCTAGATAGACAGATAGATAGGAAGATGGATAAGCACAGACACATAGACAGGCGGTCAAAAAGCTTTAGCGAGACAAATATGGATGTTAAGATGAGTAAACATTAACATAGAGAGATGGAGAGAGAAAAACACAATCAAATTTGTTTTATGCTCATAAAAACATACACTCACATCTCGCTTAGTATCAGCATCTGCAACATCACTCTGGTCTCCCTCTGTCATGGCCTCCATCATGGTTGAATCAATGAACTTGTACCGTCGGCAAGTGTCTTTTGACTGAAGAGTCACCTCATAGCTTGTCAGGTAGCCGTACAATGTGCACGGTGGGTCCCAGGTTAGAGTAAACGCTTTACCCGTTACCTGAGACACTTCAAGCTTGCAAACTTCGTCTGGAGCTTTAAATTAACAAAATTTCAAGAGGAAGGCATATATTTTTTCAAAGTCGTAAAGCCAAACAAGCAACAAATGGTAATGAATAAGTGGAGTATATCATTAATCACATTATGTGCGAAAAAAATCTAAATGAAAAATATCAATTCAAAATCGTTGATATGACAATTCAGTGCATATCGGAGCTATTAATGTGAAAATTTGTCAAAAACTCAGGAATCTCTAAAGATTATATTTGATGTATACTTCTTGAGAGGCAGACGAAATGATAAAAGGAGGAAATATTTTTCGAATTGTGACTTGTCGGATTCAAGTTATCAAGTTATAATCGTATACATTTTTCCTCCTCATTAGAAAAATTTCGAGACCCGGTTTTTTTTTTTTTAAAGAAAGAGAGAGTAAGAGTTAGGGAGAAAGAGTGAGAGTGAGAGTGAGAGTGAGAGAGAGAGAGAGAGAGAGAGAGAGAGAGAGAGAGAGAGAGAGAGAGAGAGAGAGAGAGAGAGAGAGGTTTCTAAGAATTCTTGAGATACAGATATACGTGAAAACCAAGTATAAAAGCTTGCAATGCCTTTTGTTTTATTGAATACAGATTTTATTTTCCACTCGAGTCAAATTAAATCTACCGAAACTTGCTGTTTTATTTCCAAACCCGAAAATTTTTCTCAGCTTACATTAATTATTTTCCCATGGAAAGAATGTCACTTCAAATCTTATTCGCACACTTGTCAAGATTAACATTTTTTTGGTGTCAAAATCTTCAAGAAATGATTCTTATTATAGAGATCTATTCTGTAAAGTAAATAGTACAATATTTGGTGGCCAATTGTCTGGACTGGGCTTAAAATTAATGATGTCCTTTTCTTTACCTTACCTTATTATTAGTGCCCGAACTTTGCGGTAACAAATTGTTATTTTTATTTCTAAACGATCATTCATTGCTTTGGAGTATTTTGAAATATTAGAAAGAACGTTTAAAGTCAAGCATTTATCTCTAAGACTAAAAGCGAGTTTGAAAACAGATCAAAATTAATGATGAAGGTTGTAATTCATAGAGTAAAATCACTCGACTTACTTTTGCTTTCCCGAACCAGCTGTGTGTTTTTTCTACAAAACTTTGCTTCACTTTTTCCAGCAGTAACTTTTGTTATCACTTCGTACTCCACGTCGAATTCAAAAGGAGATAAGGAGAATGTTTGGCAATCCATCTCTGTGAACCTTTGAAAAGAACATTTTTTTTTTGCTTTTTTATTTATTTATTTATTATTTTTTTTTTTTGTTCTTTTTTCCCTCTGCAATGTCTTTCAAGCTCTCTACAAGGTGTTAACCTCCTTTATTTTCTCTCAAGTTCTCTAATCTTTTCTATAATTTGGGACTACTTATGTTAACAGTTTGAAATTCTTTTGAATATCATTCCAAAACCTGATAAAGATTATGGTCTTAATTGATAATTATCAATGCTCAAATAAGTATTGTTGTGTTAATGCACATAATTATCCTATACCTTCTGGGATGGTGGTCAAACCATCCTCTTTTTCCTAATGCAATAATTTTTCCAAGGATATTAAAATTCATTGAAGTTGGAAGAATTTTATAGTACGTTTGCAAATAAAAGTATATTGTTATTTTGCTTCTCAGGGTATATTGTGGGAGCTTAATACTTGCTAAATGTTTAGATAATAATAAGATACATGAAATGATGCATACCCTTCTGCTTTGAGATTTTTTGGCTTGATATTGATGTAACATTTATAAAATGTTCCTTCAAGTCTCTGGAAGTTTATGAACATTGTTCTGTTCTTTTGAACCAGTATAGCATCGTCATCAGACCAAGAGAGACAATAAGGGTCTGAAAAATCGGTTAGTTTTGCATTTATTAGTTGGACAATATAACCTGAGGCCATATAATATGCTGAAAGTGGGAATCAGATGCTATCTCCATGCAATTGCACTACATCTTAATAGCCTCAATTCAATTGCAACTGGAAAAATGAACCGTCATAAAAACGCTGCACTCTCCAACGTGAATAAAACCAAACACAACTGGTAATCCTATGGCACTATAAGACGGTGTGAAAAACGTTCAAACCAGCAAAATCTTACCACAAACAGACCGATGAAAAATAAAAAAGCAACCAAAATAAGTACGCCCCAGATCAAATCTTAAATATTGATCAATGCTCTCAGGTGTTGCTCTTAATGCTCAGTTTTAAGAATTTTCAAAGGATAAATTATGATTGTTCAATAGAATTATCCCAACTTGTTCTTGTCAAAAGTTTTGAAATGGTTTAAAGGATTGAAAAAAAAAAGATTTAACAATTGGTTTGGGATTTTATATCTTAGAAAAAATGTTTATCATTTTATAGCATTTTTCAAAGGAAACGTTTCAAAACAAATCCATCAAATTTTACAAGAGTCATAAAAAGTTGAAATGAAGCACCACATATTTCTTTCCATCTTTCTCTTTTTTGAATCTTAGTCTACACCTAAACGAGGTGAGTCGACTTCGTGAAAGAAGAGTGATGAAATTAGACATTGTAACGAAAAAATGGCTTTCATGATTCTTTTCACTTCGCACATTTTTTGCTCCTTTTTCTACAATCCATCTCTCTCTCTCTCTCTCTCTCTCTCTCTCTCTCTCTCTCTCTCTCTCTCTCTCTCTCTATCTCTCTTTCTCTCTCTCTCTTTCTCTCTCTCTCTCTCTTTCTCTCTCCCTCTCACTCTCTCTCTTTCTCTCACACACCCATACATTCACTCACTCACTCACTCTTACCCGCATTCAGTTTCAAAAAAGAGAAAAGAGAATTATACCCATCCTGTACGATTTCTGCGGATACCATAGCTCTTCCGTCCGCCCTGTATCTTGAACTTTGATCAACGCCGTGACTTGAATTACATACTTGGAACCCGGGGTTAACTTCTGTATCAAAGCAACGGTTTCATTTGTAATTTGGATGTTTCCGTTATCGATGTCGTCAAGGTTTGGACCAGAGATCTGCGTGTCTCCAGCTATAGTAGTGACGCTTCGGGTGGATCTAATGAGTCGCGCTTCACCCAATAAACGTTTCCTCATTGAAGCAGGAAGATTAGTGATATCGTTCCACCGGACTCGGAACTCTAAAAGATCAAAACTGTGCGACAGTTCCACTGTGCGCCAGCTTACTTGGAAAGATGTTTTGTCTGCGGGTGTAATTTTCAGTTCAAAATCGTTGCTGAGACGCCCTGAAACAAGAACAAAAGCGAAATAAAATGCATCTGTTATCTGTTTATTGGTAGTCAAGTTACTGCAGTAAATCTTGCTTAATTGCCTTATGGTTTTAAAAGAGCTTTGAAACAATTTGTGTCGGAAATGACAAAAAGGCTACGTTATTTAAATTTTCTTTTTTCTCAAGAGGAGATTAATTCTGTAACAAGTTACAATTAAAACTGTGACTGTGCACCATCAATCCAGCTTTTCCATCGAACTGAGTTTCAGATAGGAATTATGACATTTATGTTATATGAAAAAGCATCTAGTTGGAAAATGTCATGCTTCACTTATACAATTATTCAAGAATCATCGTGTTCAATCTTAGGTGCATCTCCTAGGTCCTAAAGAAGAGCTTGCAAGATGTTAGCAGTAGAAGTTATTCAGTTACATTTTCAATTTCAAATAGCAAATGAATGTTAACTATTCAGAACTCACGATGTGAAATTAGAGATCATGATAATTCATTGTGAATCTCTATGTAAGTTCAAAAGATTAGTTTGGCTTTGATGTTTGCTTAAAAGGAATCTATTCAAGGTTTTTTTTTGTTTTGCTTTGTTTTTTTTTTTTTGTTTTGTTTTTTTGCTATTATTGTCATACGGTTTTGACATGATGTGTTTCATAGTTTTCAGTGGTTTGCAAAGAGTAGAATTACATAAGTATGAGTGGTACGCATAGCAATCGGTTTAATGTCATCATTTGATAAGCCTTAAACCTTTTTCAAAAATAATCATAGGTGAACAATTTCTAATGTCTTAAGTTTTGTAATCAATTGAGTATTTTATCATCAAACCAAAGTATCATGTGTTCGAGAAATTATAAAACTGTGTCATAGACACTGACACGTTAGTCTCTGATGCTATCAACCCTACTTATTGATTTAAAAAAATCCTTTATTCATTAAAAAAAATAACTAAAACATCAGCGCCTAATGCTAACAGGGTAAAAAAAATTTTACTAATCAGTAGACAACCACAATGATTCAAAATTTTTTGGGGGATAGTCATACTTAATTGAAGGAATATTGTAGAAGTTAACCTTTATCATTCAAAGTATTCATGGCGAAATATAGTTCAAATAAAAAAAAAAACTAAAAAAGTGCATCTTTTAATAGCTCTTTCCCAATAATGAACTTAAGGTGCTTTCTGAAAGTTCTGGGCAGGTCATTGCTAATCAAGATACGCTTTCAGACTCACACGGGAATGGTTATTAAAAGCAGCTCCAAATTCCTATACTAGCGAAGGCTTTCACTGTCTATAACCGAGTACTCTTTTAGCAGTTGAGTGAAGTGAAGAAACATTAGTGAACCTTTCCGAGAAATCAACATCCAAGCTAGCGGAGTGAAGATTCAAAGAAAATCGGAGTTCAATTCAATACTTCCTAGTGATAGAAATCACGAGCGACTAAAGGTGTCTCCAAGTTTTTCAAGTCTTTTTTTTTTCTTTTTTTTTCCTTTGCTAATTGAAAATCGCAATTTATCAAAACAAAGTGCCGGCAGAGTTCTAATCGCTTCACCTATCTCCCTTTGGTGCAAGTGATGGTAGTAAGAGAATCTGTTTCTTAAGTTGACATTGACAAACAGTTATTTTATGAAAATCCTAAGATAATGTGAATGAACTGTTATCGTACCAGGATACAAAATCGTTTCATAAGCAGCAGTCATAAATAGCAAACTTCTATCTTTAAGGTAGATAACTTCAGTCACTAGTTTGTCTGATTGACCTAATCGTTGAAACATCGCTTTAAGAATTCATTTCTAAAAGTCTTAAACTAAGACAGATACGTGTACCCCGTATTCGCTCCAATAGTAGCGCCGGGCGCGTGAAAATGAAGAGGGGGGGGGGGGGGGTGCGTCTAAAGGAATGTTTTGGATGACTTTCTTCAAAGACAAAGTGCCGCCGTTTCCGCCGTCGCCGCCCCCCCAAACCCCCCTCTAGTTAGTTTTAGAGTGCCATGGTTGGGTGAAGAAAGCGACGCATCATTCGAGTCAGATGACTACGAGGACTGCAATAGTCCAGGACATTAACCTCAGACGCCTTAGTGCTGACTTTGACATCCCCAATTTAAGATGACAATTGCAGTATCATAGTCATTCATTGTTTACATGTGCCGTCTGTTGTTATCATCAGATCTATCGCTTAATAAATGTTTTGAGTTTGAGTTTAATAAGAATCTTTTGTTCTCGAAAGTGGTGTTTTTTAAGTGTTGCTTGGATGGAAAAGGAAAGGGGGGGGGGGGTTTATTAGAGATGGCGCTACTAATGGAGGGAATACGGTAATTGTAATTCTTCAACCGGTGGAGAGGCTTAAAATAGCAATAAAGATAAATAGTTATCTCATTTTTTTAATATTAATATGTGCACAACTTGTAAAAAAATGTTTGACAGGATTTGTTATAGAATAGAACCAAAATAATGATACAAGCGTCTCGTTTTGAAAGTAATAAGTAAAAAGCTTCCATAAAAATGGTTGCTTTTTACCAGAAATGACATCATAAAAATGATAAAATTTAAATATGGGTAAACTTTTTCACTTACTTTTGATTTCTAAGCTAAGAAAAACAATATATCAGTAATTATTGTGAAAGGCTCATACCTAATCATGGCAGAGACACTTTTGAAAGGTCTAGAAAGTGTTTGGTTGTCGAAGTCCCAATTTCTATCACTTTCTGCTCTACAAACTGCCGAACACAAATGATTTACGCAATTTGAAAAAGGTCTCAAAATCGCCAGTACATTACAATGCTCAGGTTTCTTTAGTAAAATCCGTCGGAGCCCGAAATGCAAAACTCAGAGGTGATGGTTTTTACCATTTTAGCTTTTGTAGAGTAAACATATATGGTGGAATTCATGGTTTGTTACCATGAACTGAATGGAAGAGATACACAGTTACTAAATTGAAAATTACTTGGCCCTAAAGAGAGGTGGAGTTGATGCAATAGGAATAAGCGATCGCAAAATGTCTGTGCTTTTGAAGGTATTCTGTTTCTGATTTAAATTAGCTATATAACAAAACTGTGGTGGATATCAGGGGAAAAATGTCCTTACCGACGGAATCAATTTTCTTCTGATGAACGCACTATTTATAAATCTGATATCTTTATTATTGACACCAAATGATGAAGAGCGATGTACCATGTCATCGAAATGTGATTCTTTTATTTAATTTTATTTTTTAGTCTGTCTTATTTTCAATTTGAAGGAGAGGTATTTCCAATTTTTTTTTCTTAACAAAATCTCTTTTTTTTTTTTTCGAAAGTCTATCAAATGAAACATTTTCCGATGGAGATATATAAATATATCCTCTTTGAAACTTTTGAAATTACTATGACCCTAAAGGCCTTATTTAAAACTCACCCTCTTTGCAAGTGTCTCCAAGCTGATACCATTCTGTATTACACTGACAAACACCATTGACACAGTCGACAGCGACTAGATTGCCGCAGAGCTGCTGTTGCGGGGACTCGTCTCCTTGCTGGTCTGAGGAGCTGCAGGGTCCGCCTAGGATGGGAGATGGGGTAGTTGATTTTGTCTCAATGGTGGTCTGACTGGTTGTCTCCGGGATGACAGTTGTTTTGGCTGTGGTTGTTGGTATTGGAATGGTGTTGGGTGGCTCCGTGGTTTTCGTGGTTGTGTTTGCGGATTGAGGAGTTGTTTCTTGAGCGGTGGAGCTCTCTGTGATGTCAGGAGTTAGCGCTACTGTTTTTGTTGCATCTTTGGTGTTTTTGAATGTCGTGTTTACTTCTTCTGCTGTTGTCACTGATATCGGGGTTGTTGCTTGGAAAGGTTTTGTTGTGTCTGATGACAATAAATCAGTTTTCATTCCTTCGAAGTCTGCTGTTGTATCTAATGAAGTCGTCGCCTCTGTTGTAAGTATTGACGTGATGAATTGGGTAGTTGCTACACTCGTTGTTCCGATAGCATCTCGTTTGTCCTCATTGGTTGGTGCACTAGATGAAGCAGTTGGAACCTGGTCTTCAATGATAGATGATGTGGTTCTATTTTCTTCTTCTTTGCTTGGAATAGTTATCTGAATTTTTGCTGTAATTTGACTGGTGTTTATCTCACCATTTTCATTACTTGGAGTGGTAGATCGTATCTCCGAAGTGCTTAAAACAGATTCCTCTTCGTTCCAATTAGTTGCCGTTGTTGGTAAATTTTCTAAAATTTCGGAGTCTTGCGTCACCTCATCAGATTTGACAATATCAGGAGGTTCTAGAGATGGAACTGCTGTGCTTTCTGTCCTCAAAGGAAAGATGGTTTTTGTACCTCCATCATCATTGCTGTCTGTGGGTTGTATTTTACCGCTATTGTCTTCAGCTTTTCCATCTCTTGTCATGTTAGTTTCAGCTAACACTACTTCTTCACCTCCGTCGTTTCCTTCTTCCTGATTAGTTCCATCTTTTCCTCCAAACTCGTCCACTGAAGGCTCCCAACAAGTTTGTCCATCTTCTCCTGTATTGCAGGTCACAGCGTCTAATGGTTCATCGTCCTGGGTGATATCTGTGGAATTTCCAGCATCAGCCCTTGAATAATTCGTATAAGGAGTTTCGGTAAGCCGTACGGAAGAATTGGAATGGCTAAGTTCCTGAGTGGTGCCATCTAATATCTCCCCATCACCAGATGATTCTATCGCCTTCAAGTCATCATGCGATGAATGTTCCACCTCAGCGGCTGTTGTATTGTCGGTGGTATCTTTGGAGAAAGGTTGGTTTGTTGTACTCAGAGGAAGAGCCGTGCTTGTGAGCGTCAGTTTATCGTCGGTGTTAATACCCGCTAGACCTCTTTTCACCCTTGCGAGATCAAACTTTTTTTCGGACTTCCCGATCTTATTTTTATGATTGCTTTGTTTTTCACCTTTAGCGGGTGGACTATCTTGGAAATTGATCCTTTCGCCCAGGACTATTTCGAAATCAGTCGCATCAAAATCTCCATCGCTTCCATACAGTTCACCGTCTAAGAATGAGTTGTCTCCTTTCTCTTCATTGCTGTCTTTATTAGAACCATCGAGACCGTATACTTGAGGTTTAGATTTCTTTGTAGTCTCTGATAGAGAGGAGGATTGTACGGGTAGACTTTCCGCTTTCGATCTTGATAGCGATATCTTTGAATATTTTTCAGTTGCAGAATTCACTTCTGAGCCATGGGTAACCTTCAAGTGATCAAAAAGATTCAAAGATTCAGCAACATTTTTTACAACCGTATGATGCGTCATATTATTCCCATGATTGAGAATTATTCTTGTTATCTTGAATAGCATTTGTCAAAACAGTATTTAGGTCATGACTCAGAAAAGACTTAATGGAGGGGATGAAAATTTTTTAGCGAAGTTTTATAGATAATAGACAGATAGATATATAAATTAGGAAGATTAGTAGAGAGAAAATAGGAAAGAAAAAAAAGAAGTATCTGGTGTTAGGCATGAAATGATGCTTTTAGTGTCAGGTGCTCTACTTAGTTGTACGAGACCTTGTTTTTCGTGTCAGAAATTGTCTTTAAATAATTTATGCCATAAGCTTCTGCCCTTTATACATACACCTTTGCAACATAATCTTGCTTCTATTTTCATCGTCCCTTTAAAAACAGAGACTGCTCAGACCAATCTATCTTTGGTCAAGCTGTCGATTAGGATATTTTAACGTCAGGCATTCTAAAAATAGCTTGTCTGTTCACTTTCAGATTTAATGGGCTCAATAAATTATCTCAATATTCAATAAAAAAAAATACTGAGCCCTTTTATAATCACTTATGTTGGGTTGGGCTTTTAAAATGCTTAAAAAGGAAGTCACCTAGCAAGGCTTATCAATGTGTCGACAACATAGGGCTGATAAAGAGAATACAGCATCATAGGCCTGTGATGTGCGCTTTATCTCGTATTCGAGTTAACCTCACGTGAGACCACTGCTACTAACACCAGTTCTTGTCATTAAGTTTGTTGGGTGACTCCTTTGTCTTCTTATAATTGGTTAAGGCTTGTATTTTACAGTTTTGAGATTTTTTTAGGGGTAAAGTGTTTTTAAGACGCCAATCTTTTAAATTTTTTAATGAAGAGCATGGTAGAGTTTGAGTTTAAAGGTCGAGCTTATGTAAAACGCGTGTGGTCAATTAGAGCATTGCACATCCTTTTGTTTGTTTACTTCTTTTGTCTTCAGTTTTGTCAATCTTCACTACAGTTTAATGAATACTTCTGTTTAGTAATTATTTTGTGACACGTTTTCGTTTCGTATCCATTATTAAAAATTGTAAATAATGTTTTCTTGTGTTTTTTTTTTTCGTGGGTGGTATTTTTTTGTGTAATCATGAAACGGATTATGTTAGGAAATGTTTGGTATCATATGCCACATCCTTGGGGACTTCTAAGTCAATCTTTTTTTTTATCTTTTTAAAGCTTTAGTCAAGACAGTGGTCTACCAATACTTTAATTTAAAAAAAAATGCCTTTTTAGAACATGTAACTAAGGATGTCCTTCACAAGCGTTAGAAGTTAAGGTTTTAAGGCAGTTCATCAACAAATTATTTCAGCGTCGCAACCATTATGGCCATAATAACACATTGCAGATCATTGGAGCGAGGTGAGGATACAAAAGAAAAATTATCACATCCGGTTAAAAACTTCTGTCTGGCTTCAGATCATGATTTAAAATACTTTAAGTACCTTAATAAAATAAAATTGCTTTCTTCTCCTCGTACATCCCTGAATTTACAGATACATCTTTAGAGACTTGGTCGTAACTTAGCTCTCCATCTTTTTAGCTTTAAACAACCTTTTGTTTGATAAAAATATGCAGATATTATCTTGAACTTTAAGACCAAAGTGTTGTTATTATAAGTATATGTTTCGCCTTTTTGAAGATTATTTTGAGTAATTTATTGAAAAGTTTTAGAACTTGCATTATTCAAAAGAGTAGCTGCATTTGTTCTAAGACTAACAATTAATGAGCAATAATAGGCGTGGGAGAATCTGCGTTGGAAGGGCTTAAATTATATTACTCAGACCAATAAGTCCATGCCATTATTTCAAGCCATACTAATAAACCCAAACTAAGCATCCCTTTCCTGCTAATTGATCCTTACTGTCTCTTTTTCGATGTCTAATTTTTTTTACGTGCAAGATTTCAACCAACTCAAAATGTATGGTCAAAACTAAATGACAATGGCATGAGTCTTTTTGATAATTAAAAAAAGATCACTGTAACTAGGTCTTTGCAATGGATATTAAAAACTAGATTCTCTATGGGAAATTATCATCATCATGAACGAAAAGGGCTTTAATAGTATTTAATAGGTTATAGGTGATAGATAAAGATAATCAAGTGCTACAATCTGGGCGTATTGGCCCGGATCTTGTGTGGCTGATTAAAAGCCCTCTTCAACTTCCTACCGGCTAAGACTCCAAGTATAAAGTTAAGCTGACTTTATCGGAGAAATATCTTGTTAACCTGCGATGCTGATGTCACAGTGTTATAAATACTACTCCATTCCTTGAATCTAATAATTTCACTCCTTTCAATATTGTGCAAAGAAAAAGAGATAGTCATGGTTTGGACTGTTGAAAAGTGCTTGTGCTCGGCTCAGGTGTTCAATGAAAACATAAGAACTGCAATCATCGATTGCCTCCCTCTTATTTCTCTCTCACTCTCTCTCTCTCTCTCTCTCTCTCTCTCTCTCTCTCTCTCTCTCTCTCTCTCTCTCTCTCTCTCTCTCTCTCTCTCTCTCTCTCTCTCTCTCCCTCCCTCTCTTTCTCTCTCTCACTCCCTCTCTCTTTCTTTTTCTCTCTCTCTTTTTTCTATCTATCCGTCTTTCTCTCTGTCTCTGTCTCTCCTTCTCTCTCTCTTTCTCTGTCTATCTGTCTTTCTCTCCGTCTGTCTTTCTGTCTGTCTCTCTGTCTCTCTGTCTATCTCTTTCTCTCTCTCTCTCTCTCTCTCTCTCTCTCTCTCTCTCTCTCTCCCCCCCCCCCCCCCCCCCTCTAATACGCTATCTCCATTTCCTTCTCTTTCTTTCTCTTTTTCTTTCTGTTCCTCTGTTTGCATTATCTCAGTGTGTGCCCATATCTTTGTTTGCTCTTCCTCGTTTACCACCTCCTTTTTATCTTTTTGTGTTCTTCAACCTGCCACTATCTCCCTCTATACACTATACACGTCTATCTTTCATTGGATGTCAATTTGTCTTTTGCCACTTTTTCTTTGTTTAGACACTGCGTAATCTATGAACTGCTTGATGGAAATCAGACATCAGTTTTTTGAAAAAGCTGAAGGTCGGATTATGTTATAGTGATCAAGAAATAAATTTACTTCTTGACTTAAAACATGGATACCAGTGCCGCTACCATCTCGTTAAAATTAATCCTTGTTTCTTGTAAAACATCACTCAATAGTTATGTACAGGTTAAGTATCGTTACATATAGTTTTCTACACCCTTTAACATATTACTGTCGTTTTTGCGGATGAGAAAAGTTGGGTTTATGAGAGTTTGTAGACACATAAAATATGTCAGTTCGTTTTGTTTGATTGTTTATTTTTCTACATATCAATTTCTGTCTAAAACGGTTCGTATGTTGATCTTTTCAATTGTCAATTTTCTTCTTCATCCGTCTTGATTGGTGGAGCTGTTGAAATAATAAGTTTGTGATTAAGATAAATAACATAACTCAGCGGCCGGGAGATGTGCGATGAAAGCTTACCTTTGAAAACTTCTCAACTTACCTTATGGTAGAAGGACATCTGCTCTGAAATCATCACCATCAAACAGAGGAGGAGGAATGTTCTGATCATGTTTACTATCCGTGTGTAAACAAATGTCTACAGTCAGTTCCCAATAGATTTTTGGCACGGTAAAATATCTTCTCCTTGAAATAAACTCGACAGCTATTGTGCCAGTCAAGAGACTTTCAAATTAACAAAGGTGTTTAATGATTAAGTATTTTGGGGGGGTTGTCTTTCCAGAATATTTACTCTATAAATCAATTCTTTGACGTTTCATAAGCACTTTTCACCAGCACGTTTTTATTTGCTGTGCTACAGCTATTTCTTTCAATCTCAGTATCTTAGTAATCCAAAATTTCAAGATTAAAATATTCACAAAATGGAACATTAAATCCCTTATGAAGTTCTTTGAAACATTTCGTCGAGTTAATCCTCTCTCCTTGAAGACTGCGTTGTGCACTGCAATGATGTGCCGTGCTTCTTATTATTTATAGTAAGAACCGCCTACCAAAGAGACAGAAGGTCGATGTGCACTCTACATCCATTCCTTTCTAAAGTCAAACTCCAATCAGTGTGGTCAATGTGAAGCTGTGGATGTTTGTTGTATCCTTCGGCTACTGGGCCATTGAGGACTAGGTATTAACAAGGTCTGACGCAGGCCCACGACTAAGTGGTTGATAACCGTACACTCCAAAACTTTTATCGCTGTTTTTCTGTCTATCACGAGACGTTTGCTCCTGTTACCAGAGAGAGAGAGAGAGAGAGAGAGAGAGAGAGAGAGAGAGAGAGAGAGAGAGAGAGAGAGAGAGAGAGAGAGAGAGAGAGAGAGAGAGAGAGAGGAATCAATTGATGCGAATCTATAATTCAGTTACTGCAGCTTATTTGATATGATGTCGGCGCTGATCACAATGCGGAGATGATAGATAGGCTAAGGTCACTTGGATAGCGAAGTTACTAAAGCGGCCACGTAATATAATGACAGGGAGGCGCAATTCCTCTTGTATGCTCTTTAACAGAATGAAATTAGTGGTGATTGTGGGTTTTTCCTTGCATCGGGCCTCCTTCCTCACAAAATACGACGTAACTATGTAAGTGTGCACAGCAGAAATCTAGCGGAGCCTTTGAGTGTTAACAACAGGAAAACACTAATTGCAGGCTAAGAGAGAAGGAAGCAGTTATCGATGCACTCTACTTGAAGGGGTCACAGTGGGCTTCTTGGCTTGGAGAGAGATTTGTCACTGCTTTAACGGCAATGATGATTGGTAGCGAATGGCTCACTGCATTTTATGTATGACCACTTCCAAGATCTTGAAATTATAAAAGAAAAAGAAGGGGGAAAAAATAAAATTCTATGGAAAAACCCGCTTTTTACTCGTAATACTCTGTTTTTGCATTTCGTACGTCAATCTAATGGGAGGAGAGGAATAAGTGAGAGGCCGAATCATTGCATTCATTGGTACCCAAAGTTTGCACGTTTCTATCTCGTTCTTAGGATCACTTTTACGGCTCTCAAATTTCCTGAAGAATCTTACACGGAGACGAAGACTTTATGTCTGGCCAAGGATAGGGCTGGTCAGATGGAATCAGACAGAACATCAAATGAACCGCCCAGGGATCGAACCTATGACAAAACGGTATACAGCAAACACTCTGTAACGCTACAGTTCTATAGGCAATGACTGAGGAATAAAAATATTCTTATTTCGTCTGACCCACATTCATCAAACTCTCTAAACAGAATGGTTCACTAGCATACCTTAAAGAACGCTCACACTCGGCCAAACTAGTGTCCTCTTCACAATAATAATTAGGGATCTAGAACATTTATTTTTAGTCCGCTATGAGATTTGATTACACCCGATTACACCGCAAATAGACATTTTTTTTACACAGTGCAGTTTTGACCGCACATTTTTTGAGGGTGCTTTTGATATAAAACGTTTGAACCCCCAGTAATGTTAGGTTGTTTGAAATATAAAAAAAATGTCGACGTGGTTATATGAAGATGGACTTCATTCCATCGATACCATGACTCGTGACGTTTTTATTCCTATGGGCTGCTGGGTCGGAAATGAACAATTGTATTTTTTTATTTTTCATCTACTCAACAATGTTTATATTTCTTTCTAGGATAAACACTGCCACAACAAGGAGTTAAAAACAGCGTGGCGCCATATGTAATAATGGCAAAAAGGCTGAAGCAGCATAAATTATAGTTGACAATATAAGGGAAGGCTCATCCCTTGATAATTGATTATTGACCGTAATACTTTGGCTAATCAGTACTTACAAAGACATTGCTAAGCTATATTTTCTCCAGCAACATAACCTGGTTGAGTTTAAACAACTTGTGTCTTTAGGGCCTCGTTAGGTTTGCTTCCTTCATTCTTTTGTGTAATCGAAATCTATGAGTCTGTTTTTCAGTTGTTGTTGTTTTGTTTTGTTTTTTGTTTTGTTTTTGTTTTTTTTTTTGGTTTTTTTGTTTTTTTGTTGCTTTTTTACTTTCAAATCATTGCGCCTTATTTCTGGGTGTCAGATTATTAGAGGTTGTTTCTTGATTAATCCCGCCCATAAAAAGTTGATTTCGAGTATTTTCTGTATACAAGAGTCACCAAATAAATATAAAAATCTACTGCACTGGCATTGTCTTTTGTTTCAGCTGACCTTGTACCGCAACCTGAAGTGCTTTCAAATCTGTTCTTTTTTTTCTGACAAGAGAAGATGTTGTAGAGGGCTATCAAGAAAACAACAAAGGCGGTGAACAAGATGCTAAGATGTTTCTCGTTATCGCTTCTACAGATAGCAACGTTTTAAGACGGCCCTAACTCGTAAGACATTTTGAAGCTGTCACGAATGTGACATACACGTGTTGTTGTATTTTAACAAATTTCAAGGCTAAAATCGTGTTGCTTTCTTACTTACCTTAGTATTGAAGAAGAAAATTAAAGAATGACATTTTTTATGCGCTTGTTGGAGATAATTGAAAATGAATTTGTACAAAAGTGTATTATTTACCTTAAGGTAATCGCCAATTTCTTGCTGGCTTTTTTTTTTTTTTGGATCAACTATCAGTTTCCAATACCGGTAGCTAAGGGTTGGGTTCGCTACTTTTTGACACATTTATCAGTTCAGAAGTCTATATTATAATATGATAAAAGTGAAATTCCGGCGCCTTCAATACTACTGCTTCTTTGTTTATAGATGTTATAGCTTTCAAACTTTCGCAAAGCAAGTATTATCTTGCAGTGTGTCCAATTGCATACGATTTCTTATTTTAAGTTAACTTCTTTCTAACTGTGAATGTTTTCGCTATGTCATTTGATTCTTTCTAAATCTAGCTTCTTAGAATCCATGTTTGATCTTATCCGAAACATTTTAAGTTAGGATTCGACCGGTAGAAAAGAAAGGGGGGGGGAGAGAGAGAGAGAGAGAGAGAGAGAGAGAGAGAGAGAGAGGGAGAGAGAGAGAGAGAGAGAGAGAGAGAGAGAGAGAGAGAGAGAGAGAGAGAGAGAGAGAGAGAGAAACAGAAACAGAGACAGAGATACAGAGACAGACACAGACACAGAGAGAGAGAGAAAGAGAGAGAGAGAGAGAGAGAGAGAGAGAGAGAGAGAGAGAGAGAGAGAGAGAGAGAGAGAGAGAGAAATAATGGATTTCGAGTTATGTTTGAACCACTTAACATAATGATGGATCTTAGGACTAAATAAAACCGCCTAGAAATTTTAAACATTGTGCGAATAGATTTGAAATCCGACGTGGCTTTTTTTTTCCTGTTACCCCAAAAAAACATTTGAAAAATAAAGCAAAACAATTGGCCAGCAGCTCTGTTTACCTGCAAAAAATTGCGTGAAGTATTTTTATCCAATGGGAATAATTTATTGATGCAAGTCTCCTATGCGATGTTAGAAAAGAGTCTATCAAGATGATCATTTTCATATAAGAGGTACTTATTTTATGTAGAAAATTTGGCACTTTCAAGACACTACAATGCATTATAGATCGTGATCAATTTTGACCGACCAAAAACTTGATCAGCACTCCATCCAAAACACAATCACATAATTTTGTTCAAGAATGATTAACATTATTAATTTATGCTGCACTTGCAAAGGTCCGTGGTGATTCGTTTAAAATAAGCCTGGACCAAGATAAAATTAGCATAAAGGTTAAATAGTAAGAATATGTTAATGGATCTTGAGAGACACATCAAGATTTAGATTTATAATTGGTTTATACGATCTTAAAACTAAAAATATGTTTCCATCCTTTTTATTTTTGCTTTCTTTAGATCGAAAATAGATTGTAAGCTCATTTACAGTCTACCTTTTAACAACTTTAGACATGACAGACATATAATAACTATTGCCAATAAGTGATTTGTTCTCAATTTACAAAAAAAAAATTGCAGGATATGTTTAAATCAATGACAGCCTGTCTGCCAGTTCTATACCATACATGAGTTTAAATCTAGGCGTACATGATTATCAGAAATTTAGATATCCACAAATCGAAAGAATCATTAAAAAATAATATAGTCGTTTTTTACAATGATTTTTTGCGTTATTCTCTCTCTCTTTCTCTCTCTCTCTCTCTCTCTCTCTCTCTCTCTCTCTCTCTCTCTCTCTGTCTCTCTCTCTCTCTCTCTCTCTCTCTCTCTCTCTCTCTCTCTCTCTCTCTCTCTCTCTCTCTCTCTCTCTCTCTCTCTATTTATCTGTTTATCTGCATAATAATCTATCTTTCTTTCCTCCTTCCTTTTCTCTTTCTATTACTAGTCAGCTACCTGTCTCTAGATGACTATCTGTTTATTTCTCTTTTCATCCCTCTTTTACATTCTATTTTTCGTTCCTATTCATCTCTATCCCTCTCTTTGTTTTTTCTGTTTCTCTTAATGGCTTTGACTGCATCTCCTTCTCTCTCTCTCTCTCTCTCTCTCTCTCTCTCTCTCTCTCTCTCTCTCTCTCTCTCTCTCTCTGCCTCTCTTGTCTCTTTCTTTCTCTCAAATGTCTATAAACCCAAACCTCTAGATGTTTTATTCTATCCTACAACACTTGTTTCAGTTTAAGTTGACCTATATTTCATATAAGCTATTTTGGTACCTCTCTGGAGTTTTCTCTTTAGAGTAAATATCGCTCATTTGAATCAAGAAAAATTATTCTCACCCTTCATTCCCTTGCGCTATTTTCTTCCCTTTTCTTAAGGTCTTCATATTTTTTATGGATTTCTGACTTTTTGGCGTGTTTAGCTAGATGGCTGACTTAACACAATTCTCTCTCTCTCTCTCTCTCTCTCTCTCTCTCTCTCTCTCTCTCTCTCTCTCTCTCTCTCTCTCTCTCTCTCTCTCTTTTCCCTTTCCCTCTTCCTCCATCTTTCACCATCTCTCTTTGGTTCTCTTTGCTCCTCTTTCTCCTATTTTTGTCCTCCTTCACCCTCACTCTCAGTCCTTTCCTCTTTGTTCTCTTCTCTCTATCTCTTCTCTTATATTCACCTCCCCCTACACACCACTCCCCATAACCGCGATAGCTTGTCTAAACGTCTTTAAGTATAGCATGTACGTTTCGCAACTTCCTTCTCTACTGTGCGAGACCACTTAGGTTTGAGCTCTAATTCGAGACCCTGGCGACACGATGGCCACTTTAAGTATTACTTCCGGACTCTAGGTGGCCTTGGTAGGTTCAGAGACAGAAAAAAATAGCGCCTTGACTGCTATTTTCAGCATGGAGAGAGAGAGAGAGAGAGAGAGAGAGAGAGAGAGAGAGAGAGAGAGAGAGAGAGAGAGAGAGAGAGAGAGAGAGAGAGAGAGAGTTAAAGAGAGACAGAGACAGAGACAGACAGAGACAGAGACAGACAGACAGACAGACAGATAGGCAGATAGACATGCAGCCCTACCGACAAAGATAGTGAGTCAGAGAAAAAAAAAGAAGTGATACATGTAAAGAGCCGAGATTCAGGGTGACAGAAAGACTAGATATAGAGGCTAACTAAGAGAAGGTAAATTAGGAATTATAGAACATATGCAAACTGGATTTTTTTAGAAAGGAAAAGGTAATGAAAGAGATAGACAGACGGTGAGTAAAAGACAGGGAGCATACTATAGGAGAGAGAACCTAAAGAAGAAGAAAAAAGAAAGAAGGTTTAAACAGTTAAGAGAAGATAAGATGAAGAGTGCAGAAGGCATAATGAAAACGGGAAGAAAAGAAGGAATCGGAAAGAATGCAATAATGCGAAGGAAAAATAAGCTTACACAAAGTTTAACCAGCCTTCAGAGAAGAAACTGAGAATCTGTTACCACACTGGTCGGCTTAGCTAAAATAACTCGTCCAGTAGTATTCATAATTGCTTATGTTTACGTTTAGTTGCCTCCCTTGCCTCCTTCAACTGAAAGCCCGCTTAAATTCATTGGAATTCACTTCAAGTTTGTCATCTATATTCATTTCAGAATAGAAATATTGATATTTTTTTTAAATAGAGTTCACAAAGATGAAGGAAAAAGGGCTGAAAATACCGTTTAAGCAGTGCCTTTGATACCTGTTCAAAAACAGACTTTACATATGGTTACAAAGAGAAATTTCTCAATTAAATGTTAAATCTTCTTGATTTAAATTAATATGTTATAAGAAAAATAATCTTCTGGGCGTAATGTTTAATATAGAACCTTAACGTGACACCCATATCAGATTGATATCATTATTGTTTCCTTCATTAAAAAAAATCTGGTTTAAACATTTTTATCAAATAATATTTGCAGTTTTTCGACGGGAAGATATGTGTTGTATATGATTATGGCTGCATTTTTATGTCTATCCACACCAAATATGCAATCTGTCTTTAGACCGGAGCAGTCATTTTGAATCAAATCAAAATCTTGGATGAAGAATCAAGTCTTCATACTGTCACTGTCATAGTACGGTTTTGATATGTTCAACTTCTTTCAAGTCCCTCTAGGCTCATTGAAAATTTTTTTTATAACGCAAAAATCTTTGACAAAGATGAAAAATTAGTCAAGTTAAACAAATTATGAACTTTTCTCTCAGAATTTTGTACTAGGTTAACAGAGATTATTGGAAATTTTAACGTTCTGCCACCGAGAATGATTGCAGCAGTCAAAGTTTTGTAATCTGAATCTAAAGTGATAATAACTTACATAGGCTAAAAACTAAACAAATTTACTCGAAGAAAAAACAGTGCAGTTAAATAACAAATTAACACAAAATAAAAAAAAATGGACAGCTTTGAATGCAACATAAAAAGTTACGATTCAGTCCCCTGTCAAATGTCTATACTTATGTTTTATGTGATTGAGATGATTTGAAAAAAAAAATTATAGATGCCCCGGGTAGGTCGGACTTATTTCAAACCTGTGCTCTTCTCTAAAGTTTATTTTGCTGTCACACATGCATTTATAAATAAAACTGAGAACAAAATTTACACATATTTATTTTTTCCATGATGAAACATGATGCAAATGCCTAGCAGTACTTTGACAAGTGAGTTAAACATTTTGTGTTCTAAATTTTCCTTTGTGAGAGATCCGCCTTCTTGCGCCATATAGACTATATAATTTCTGTTGCAGATTAATTAGTTAACAGCAAACCACTCTACTTGAATACATGTATATCTGTGCTTTCCCAGTCTATTTAAAGATCCGTCCAAGCTATGACGTAGAAACAAAAAGTTCACTGAGGCGCACTGTCTTGCAGGAAGATATAGCTGTCCTTAAAACGCACACACAGAGTGAACAGTGAAATATGGGGGTGCGAGGACCGGGAGAGAACTGGATGTTATAAGGGAGATTCACTCTATAATTATATGAAGGTTAAAGCGCCTACAACCTTACATGATTTCTGATGTATGTTTCCATTGTGTTTGGATTGCTCGTAATTTAATATAAAGAAACATATCTTGTGCAATTCGATTCTGCTATCATAATATATATCATAAAAAATTATACAACATTAGTCCCCTTACTCTTATTTAAGGTTTTATGAGTGCATAGATTTCTACTTGAAAATGTATACAGTATTTAGGAGAACTGTGCTAAATATTAAAAAGGCCATGTTGCAACCGCCATTTGATTCATCATTTGATATTCTTGAGGCAGCATTTCTTACGGCTAATTTTCGATTGTCCATTACTCTCTCAATATCATTTTAAAATGTGATATTTGTGGACCACAGCCATAGATCACAGATTATCACAGATTATCCCTGTAATAAAAGCTGAGAGGGTTTTTTGAAAAGAAGTAGATTTAGATTTTAATCTATACCAAACTTATTGCCTTAGAAATGATTATTTAGAAAATTTAATGAATTTCTTATTTTCTTTGTGCGTCCGCCGATCTAGGCATTAATAAAATTATTGGGGGGTTTTAAATATTTTTTTTATTTCAACGAACTGATCTGTGGTGGGTTTTTTTTTACTAGGAACGACGAGCTGCATCTGTCTCTTTTAAAGAAATGTTCTCATTTTGTTGAGCCACTTTGAAGCATTTGCATGATGAGGGATATACTCTCTTAATTTTTATGATAAATTTATATGACTTCATAAGGTTATTATTTAACAAAGTTATCATTGGTTGGCACAGAAAATTCTGAAGGTTTGATATATTTTTGCTGCAAATAAATGAAAGAACTTTTAGTTAAGATTCGCAGTTGGGTATCGGGAAGGTTTGATAATGTACTTGCATAGAATACACCAGAGTCCTTTTCAATAAGTTTTAAAGAGAATACCAGATGCCCCTGTCAAAGAGTTGGACTTAATACGAAGGTCCCACGTGGCAGCGAGGTTTCAGGTAGCCAGCTCTGTTCTGTGGCTTGACGGCGGCCTGACGGTCTGTTTGGCGTACGACTACAACGACATAGCGCTAAGCGGTTGCCTCTGTGGATGAAATCCCCAGTGCATTCCCTTGCTATGTCCATAGTTGCCGCCAAAAACAGATGTAGATTGATAAACGAACAAAGACATACAAAATCCTAGTAGCTGATGAAAGGTAGAGCATCGTCAGAAGTGTTGCCTGTACAAGGTGTTGAGGAATTGCTTTGAAAATATGGTCGTGTGTTATCATTTGTACTTGTTTATGCTTTTCAGATAAGATTTCTTACATGAAATGGGTTTTTCTTTTGGCTTCAACTTCAACATGATATCTAACTGGCCCATACTTTTCAGAGGAAAAATGATTTTATTAAATTTTAGAGAGTTAATAAAGCTATGCGAACTCATATAAAGACTTTTTTTCGTCTTTCAATAGAGATTAAGTTTGCAAATGCAATGAAGATCGTTCTATATTTTTTTTATACTCAATGACTTTCCCTTGAGTGAAAAAAACAACCTGAAATGATACTGCGTATACAATATTATCCATCACACAATTGAAAACAGCCATACTGAGAGGATTAAACATGTCGGAATTGAAGTACTAGTTTGAACTCAATAAAATAAACCAAAACAATGCTAAAATAACGTACAATTTAAAAAAAAGATAGCGTTTACATTTGAAGAGAGATATCAAAAGCAAATAAAGCTTACTATCATTTTATTATTGGTCGTAATGAAACCAGATGTGTTCGTCTGTTATTCCTAGCTTTGTCAAGACCTCGAAAACTATTTCTTTTTTCTTTTCCTGTTGTTTTTGAAGTTTTTCCTTCTTTTCTTTCTCGCCACTCAGTAGTTCTTTGTGTCTCTCTGACTGACTGAAACGATTTTCTTGTCCTTTCGGAAACTTGTAATTAAATTGCGCCTGATCTTTCAGAAAAGTTTTGATTTTCAGCTGCAAAGGCTCAGTGTATGGAGTGTTTGACAAGAATCGTTTAAAGATCGACGATGTTTGCTGGGAGAGAAGCGGATGCTGGGGCAAATCTTCATCGTGTTTAGGTTCCTCCTCAGCTGTTTCGTCAGGAGATTTTGTCTTATCCTCAGGTATTGGTTCAGCGATTGTCACATGACCTTGTGCTTTAGAGGTTTTCTGCTTGGAAAAGTTAAGACCGGCACGTAGTTTCAGAAAAGGCATTTTCATTCTAGGATCTATTTCAAACTTTTTCGCGTTATTATTTTCTTCCTCATTCATGTCATTTGGTTTCGAAGGAGAGTTTTGTTCTATTTCTTTAGCTCTCTCTTTTGAATTTTCATCTTCGAAATTGCCAATTTTCTCACTCCCATTGCCAGCTCTTAACTCGGACAGTTGATTTCTATCGTCCGAGTTCAAAATGTTACTTGTGCGAACATTTTCTATTTCATCTACTTTCTCTTCCTTCTCCCCCTCCTCTTTCTCCTCTACCATACAAATGGAATTTCTTTTGTTGTTTTCAGCATCGAGTTTAGCTAGCAGTTCCCTTACATTCGAAGGTTTCCTTGTGCCTGGACCACCCCGTTTGAACAAGCGCTTCCTGGCTTCTTGGATATCATCTGCTAGGGAGTTCCCTTCGGCAGTAAGACATCCATGTTCGGTCATGGACGCTATGGAGAATTTTCTTTGTATGCGCTGGAAGCGAGTGGATACAGACACTTCCTTGAGACCATCCAGCATTTTCGCTGCCAGTCGCGTCGCTCCTGAGGAACTATTTGTTGTAGGTGTCACGTGACGTAGGCTGGCGGAAGCGCTAAATACACTAGCCCGAGGTGAAGGTTGGGATACTGGACGCATGCCACTGCCATTTTTGTTTGTTGAACCCAAAGAGTTCGCAGATCTTGAATTCTGTCGAGATGTCTTGAGCCCTGGAGTTGATGCTGTCTCCAACGTGGGAGCGGTAGCAGCCCTGGAAGGTGCAATGGAAGGGGCCGCGAGAGGCGGGGCGGAGAACCTGCGGGCATAGTGCCTGTGGAATGAAGATCGCTGGAAGGCGTATTCCTTGACGTACAGCTTCTCCTCACGCCCCAGCCCAGCAGACAAGTCCTTGAGATAGATCTGCTCCGTGCGGTTACGTCTGTGAGCCTTGTACTCGTTGTGGGAGTGGAAAACCTTATAAAGGGCCGGGTGATCAAGAGACAGATGTATAGTTATTGTAATGAAATTGAAATAAAAGCTCTATTTACTAATTAAAAAAAGTATGCAATGGATTTTGATACGTTCTGTCAAGTGCTGACAATCTAATATAAACGGCTTGATATATGAGTCAGTATATAGAATTGTTTGAACTTGGAAACCGCCTTAGACGGAAACCATCAATAACCTGTGTTTTTATTTGATTATTCGTTGTCTTGGTAGTGATAAAATGAAACTGATGTTTTATGTAAGAAAAAAGTTTCTTTTTAGCATGGCTTTGCAAGTATTCAAATTATTCCTGTTTCAATTCTCTCTGTCTCTGTCTGTCTGACTGTCTGTCTCTATCTCTATTTCTGTCTGTCTGTCTGTCTGTCTGTCTCTCTCTCTCTCTCTCTCTCTCTCTCTCTCTCTCTCTCTCTCTCTCTCTCTCTCTCCCCCTCTCTATATATCTGTCTCTCTCTGTATATATATATATAAATCACTTTCTCTCATTATCTATCGTCAATATATCTTTCTATCCATCTATTTATCTATTTGTCTATCTCCCAACTTCTTTATCAATCTGTTTTTTTTAATCATTTTACTCTCTCTTTCGTCCATTCTCTCACTCTTCTTTACCCTTGCCTGTCTATTACACAACTCATCACTCGCCTGCTTCTCTGCTAAGATTATTATGTACCCAATATGGAACATCTGTTGAAATCTTACTTGAAGGCTCAGTGGGACCTCTCTCACGGTCTCTGTCATGATTGGACGTCTGACATTTTAATCAAGCTAGAGCTGGTAGATATAAGTATTGTAAACCACCTGAGGAGCAAATAATGATAAATTAATATGTTTGTTGGTTATGTTGTTTTTATTTTATGTGTGCTTCTTTTGGTTTTTTTTTAAACATTACTTGGTAAGAAGTTTAATTAAGGATTTTATGTCCACATCCAGAAACATGGTAATAGTTGGCATGAAAGGAAGCAAGAATATAATATAGACACTACTTGAGTGAAATAATGAATAGGATGTAAAGATTTTTTTAATTGGATGCATAGGTATTTTCAGTTATTTTATAAATATAGTGACATTAGGGCTCTTTATTCATGTCCATTTTTTTAAAAGAATTTTGGCTATTTTTGTGCCTTCCGACAACATTACTTTTAAAGCCTCCCTTAGAATTGAGATCAATTTCTCTGTATCTATTTCATTAGGAATTCAAAATATGCTTTTTGTTTTGAATGAATTTGATCAAATTATTCAGATTTAATGATAATACACATCTAGTTTTTAACATTGTCTTCTCTGGTTGATTTTTTCATCAGATGGTTAGTTAAGCCTGTGTTATACTTAGCTTTCTATATTTTCATTTATAAATGATCACTCAATATCATTGTTGAATGAAGAAATTTAATATAACTTTGCTCTTAGAAAAAATTTTACAAATACTTTATCACATATATCTTTACAAGTTCAGTTAATTTGGTGCATTTTCCAGACCTTTTTTAGGTCAATAAGGACATGAAATGTGTTCCTAAAGATTGGACTTAATAATATTTTATTTTAAGCCCGGAAAAGTGACATTCTTGGACAATAAAAGTGTTGTTATGTACTTAGATAAGGATTTAGTATCCAATTTAAAAAAAAGTTTTTTAATGATTATATATAATATTATATACATATATATGTATGTGTGTGTGCGTATAAATAAATAAATGTATATATATATATATATATATATATATATATATATATATATAAGAATCTTTTTCATAACTCGGCATCTCTGTGTTACTTTTATTTCGTTTACGATATATTTCTTTCTTACTTGTAATATTCGGAGCTCCGATTAACTTTTGAACTTCGAAACTGGTGGTGACAATAGTTCCTTCTTTTGGAATTAATTCATAAGCTACCTCAGATTAGTTTAGACCGACCCCTATTTGCTGAAGACACAGCCTTTTTCACAGAAAGCGGACGTGATTAAAGTTGTAAAAATTACCTATCTGCCTTTTATGTCCCACAGGCTCCATACACCTACTACTTTCGCTAAGCTTTGGCGTTCATATCTGCTTTAGTGTTTGCAGTGCTTTTCAACTTTGGCGTTTGATATTAATTATTAATGCTGTTTGAGAAAGAAAAAAGGGGGGGGGGGGGGGGGGGAGGAGAGAGAGAGAGAGAGAGAGAGAGAGAGAGAGAGAGAGAGAGAGAGAGAGAGAGTTAAAGCCGTGTTCATTAACACCCCTCTCTCTCTCTCTCTCTCTCTCTCTCTCTCTCTCTCTCTCTCTCTCTCTCTCTAGTGCTTACTTAAAGGCAGAAAACTTTAGCTGTTTTGAGGCTATTCATTACTTCTCAGGGACTGCATTGTTAAATTCCACAATCGATCCGCAGACAAAAGGCTGCAAGAGAAATCAATCAAGAGACTGTCGTGTTTGAGTCGGCTATACATGGTTTGCTTGCCCAGGAAGGGTGCAGCCTGCATAACATTTCCTGCTACAGTTTGGCGCCATAAGACTTGTGTAAATACAAAACTCAGTCAGGGAATGGTCTGAGAAACAGCGCTGTCTTTGACAAAAGAACTGATTGAAAAATCTGAGTTTGCATAGTATGCTTTAAAACGCGATATCAGTACAAAGTTGTTGTTTGTTCTGGAAGACAACCATTAAGGTACCGAAATTTTATCTAAGATAACAGCACTTGCGCCGTTTAGGATTAGGCAAACAATAACAACTTCAAATGATAAAAAGTTGAATATTGATTTGGCAGTCCGTCGAAAATCAGTTATTTGACTTGGCAAATCATAAACGCTAATACTAGAGTAGCTTTTATCGTCCAAAAATATTGTTTGTTGAACAGGTTTTCTTTTAAATTGGCAGAATTTGAAGTTAAGTTTTATATGTGTATGGTAGCTTGATAATTTTACTTTGCTATCACTTCGCCTCTACTTGTATTTGAAGAATTGTAATACGCAATTTTGCTAAGTTTCTTGTTTCATTGTGCGTTCTTCTACGTGATGCATGGGTTTTCTTTTGTCCAGTTAGGAGAGCATCAAAAATAGTATTTGTATGAAAACCATAAAAACATAAATTATCAAAGAAATTTAATAATTTGTCGATCTATTGCTATCGCATTCAATCTCAATTTCTTTTTCGTAGTTAATATTTTCACTTCAATTTTGTGGAAAATGCTGTCAGAGTTAAACAAACAAAAAAAAAAAAAAAAAAACATTGTATAGCTAGTAATATTATAATATATATCAAACCAATGGTAAAATAAGGATGTTTTAGACCAGTTTGGCGGGAAAGTAATGGCCTAATGAAGCTTTACCGAATGTTGTAAAGTTCTGTACTGGAGATAAAACTCTTAAGACCGTCTTCTTTTTTTTTTTAACTTGAATCTTTTTTAATCATAAGCTCGTTCGTTGAGAAATATGAGAGTAAAATGTATTGAGAAGCAACTAAGTTTCTTTATTTTAACCTATTCAAAATAAATGATCAAATTCAATTGCAACATAATCTGTTTAAAAAATATAATAGGGAACAGTTGAAAAAAAAAACATAAGTGGTTGTGTTTATTTTTATATAAATAAACTAGATAAAAGCAAAGCATTGTCGAGACAAATGTTGATAATATTGCCTTTGTTGAAAACATAAAGCGAAATAGTATCAATAATGGATCTAAAAGTTCATACTGTTATTTAAAACATTGCACAAAATTGAGACGTGGATATAATTATGTTTAGAAGAATAGCTAACTCAGCGTGGAGATCCAGCAGTAGCCTATATTGTTACTGCTTACATAATTATTATCTTTATATATTATGGAATAGAACGGCTCTTTAGTAATAAAGTATTAGCTCGCAACTAAAACTTGAAAGGTGAGTATAGGTGCATTAGCTTGAAGAAAAAAAAGTTTATCAATAACACAACAAAGCAGTTAGATAAGAAATAAATAAATCACTACTTTCTTGGTCACACAGTACAATTTTGTCAGATTAAAAAAAAAATTTTTTTATTAGATTAGGTCTATCATTTTGAAGTTATTTGATGATCTTACCTGTACTTGGATAAAACAGCATTTGCACAGAATCAGGTCTGCTAAAAATCTAAAAATTGAGCCATTATCCGCCAGAATGCCTGTACTGCTTCATTAAACTCCCGTCAAAAAAAATCTCTTTCCCTGCGATCAGATGAAGCTAATTAACACTTTTATAGAATCGAGAAGATTGCCGATCTGATCAAAATCCCAGGGACCCACTGGTGCTACGGGACAGAGTGAAAAAGAAAGGCAGAGAGCGGAAACGTTTACCGTGGTAGCGGCGGTACCCGGAGTCCTGTTATTTTTTCGCCTCAGGTAACAATGTCAACAACAGAAATCGAACAGCATGGAGCTAAAAAGCAAATGAGTTGGCTGGCTTTCACAGGCCGCGCGTTTCCCCGCAGGCTCTGAATGATTTATGTCTGCAGGTGATTGTTCTAAGCTAGAAGGCTTCCTTTCTTTTCTCGGGCATGTCACAGGGGGGGGGGGGGGGAGAGAGACAATAGAAAGTTAAAAAGTCTGGGCCCAGGAGGGTGAGTTGGGGGAGGGACTTCTTGGTATAAGAATCCACGAGAAAATGAGGGGTATTCTTATACCAGGAAGCTTTCAGAACAAGAAACAAATAATTGTAATATATAATTACGGCATATTGTATGTTCACAGGGACTGGGAGTTGCATGAAGTCGAAATCAAAGCTTAAATTCTTAGAAAGTATTAATTTACTTGTTTTTTTTTCCAGTTCGTCGGTTGTATGAAATTTAGACTGCATAATTATGGAATGCCAACAAAGTCCAAAATGCAGCCATTTATTTTAAACGGCAAGAAAAAGTACAGGGATTTTACTGTGAATAAAATCAAATTATTTGCATTTTGCCTTTAAAATGAAAACAAAATTGTATTAATTTCTTTCAACATGATTTAAATCTCTTCCATATCATAAAGAGCATGTTAGTTAGAGGAAAAAATCTTAAGACAAACGAGACAGTATTGAATGAAACCTACCAGGAGTGTTGTGAATCGATCCAACCTTGAATTAAATGATAGAAAAATTCAGGTTGCGCTAAATTTGTTTGCATGTGTTTGGCCAAAGGGTATGCTTCTGAAGAAAGACTTGTACCTGATATTCCAGTCCAGATTAGATTGAAGTAAAAAAAAATGAGTCTGCGCGCTTTCATAATTAGATGCGTAATTTGAAATTTCATCCTTGGCAAAGGTCTTTACTGCAGGCTATATAAAATGAGACTAGCTTTCACCTAATCAGCCTGATAAGTCTGCCTTCCTTGCAGCAAAAAGCAAAGAAAGTGTATTTCATAGATTTTATGACAATTCTACTTCTATCTATAATTTTGAAAATAGATGAACTTACTACTCATTCACTACGTTTTAAAACTACTGAAACAAAAGCAAAATCTTTTAGGATTAAAAACGGATGGTTAAAAAAAATTGCTGATTTTCTTTTTCAAAGAGTGAACCTAAAGACTCATTTTTTGTTAAATTCATTTCAGATTTTACTTGAAAAGATAAAGAAATGGTTGAACTTTCTGGACTTAAAATTATACTGCTAGAAAATTAAGATTTAGTTGCTGAAAGTCTTGGAACTTTAAAACCCTGTTTTCTCAATCTCTCATTTTTATTAATATTCCGTTCTTTTAGTAACTTCCATTATGGGCGGAAGGCTATATATAGCCTAAAGAGTGACACAAAATAAATTAATTATTTCAAATTTTACAGAGCATTTGTTATCGTTCGTGTCCTTTTTCGCGATCTTTTAGGATAATTCATACATTACATAATGGTGTTCTTTTTTTAAAAATCCATGTTCTTTGTTCAACATTCTTTCCTAGATGTGTTCCTTTTAAGAGAATGTTTCTAGATTAAAATTTATTTTAATGTAAATTATCTTCATACCCATGTCAGGATTTGGGTTTGGATATCTAGGAGAGTCTGTTAAAGTGTTATATAAAGGTGTGATTTCATGTATATATATAGCGACGTGCGATAGTTTTCTTCCCATTCTTTCGTTAAATGTTTCCAGTCAATAAAATAAAATGATGTTCTTTTCAAAATTTCCCACAGAGAGCTTTCTTTCTTGGTTTAAATGCACGATCGTTTTTACATCTGCTGCTAACTTTTCAATTTATCTAAATAAGAGACTCTGGAAATTGTAAAGCGTATAGCAGAATTTTTTTTATTAGCTCGACGATAAATAAAAATATTTTTTTTTCCAATTTCCAAGAACGTTTCGAAAAAAAAAATACGAAAAGTTTTTTACCACCTCACAGAAATAGCGAAAATTATGAAGCAGAATTGGACACCACTACTTTTGATGTTATGTGTAGAAGCTCATGAGGTTGTACTCAACATTATATATCATAATATTCATAAGTATGAACACGTTCAGAATTAATTTGACACAAAGCCGTAACAACAAGACTATTAATCATTTTGACAACTGATATTTCCAGGAGACAAATATTCATGGAACCATTTCCTAATATATAAAACGGACAAAAAAAAAGTTACTGCTCCAAAGCGGTTTATACTTTATTGCCTCTTAAGATTGTCTAAAGAGACAACATAAATCAACGCAGAACAACCTAGATCTAGCTTTTTTTTGTAATATGTGCTTTGAGTACTAAACCCTAACCAATAGGGCAGTATTACTGCAGAGAAAAAAAGCTTATCAGTCATGGTTTACAATGTCCTCAGGTCGTCTAGAGCTACACTGACATCACGCTTTTTCTTCACATGAATAGAATCATACTGCTTGTTACTAATATACCCATTCTCTCTCTCTCTCTCTCTCTCTCTCTCTCTCTCTCTCTCTCTCTCTCTCTCTCTCTCTCTCTCTCTCTCTCTCTCTCTCTCTCTCTCTCTCTCTCTCTCTCTGTCTTCATCCGCCGGAACATACACAAAAGATACAAACACATTTTCTCTCTCTAATCATTTCTACCCAGAAAATACAAAAATAACATCCACCCGCACATTACATTCACAATATCTATAAACACATTTTTTTTCCTCTGGTCAGTAATTTATATGTTTACATTTAACTTTTTGCTGCATCCACTTAAGATCCACATCACTGAAGGCGGTCCAGCACGATGCAGCAACTGGCATAAGGCCAGGAACAAGGAAGGTAACTCCGCGGGGATTGTTTCAGAAAAGAGTTCAAGATAATTTACTGTTTCTGTAGCACTTATGTAGCTTATAATCAAAATCAAGAACCTAAGTTATCTCTTCCCAGGGGACGACATCAATCACAGTGAAGCTCGAGTAAATTTAACACTTCGAGACAAGAATAATTTGTTCAAGAAAGATTTCATCTAAACCATTCAGCTAAATGGGTTTTTTTTTTTAAAGGAAATAACCGAAAGGAACAAAAATTTCTTTTAATTTTAAGCAAACTTCTTTGGAGTGGAATGTATTATTTAATAGCTCATCAACAAGCGAAAACTTCCCTTTCTTTAATCGTTGGTAAATATTCCAGACTGAAACTGTCGTAGACCTGCAGCCTTGCTTTTGAAATATTTATTAATGTCCTTCTTGCTTTGCCTGATTTTGTCAATATTATCCATGCCGGCCTAACATTTTAATATCGCTAGGTAGAGGTTCCTGTACTACATCAGACAAGGTGAAGAGCTGTAAAAAAAACTGCTCTGTCCACGAGCGCCTTTCATGTTCCTAAGCGAACTGACCCGACCTCTACAGTCATGTTACTTCCATGTTTAAAGCAGGACCTGAACAGGTGAGCTGAAACAGTTTCTACGAGATGCGATGAATCTCCTAATCCTATGCTTACATTTTATTGCATCATCCCCCTCCCTCTCTCTCTCTCTCTCTCTCTCTCTCTCTCTCTCTCTCTCTCTCTCTCTCTCTCTCTCTCTCTCTCTCTCTCTCTCTCTCTCTCTCTCTCTCTCTCTCTCTCTCTCTCTCTCTCTCTCGCCTCTTTTTTTTTTCTTTTTCTCTTACCTCTGTATCCGTTTCTGTCTTTATATTTCTTTATTTGCCTGTATCTCAGTTTTTTTTGTCTGGCAATGTCATTGTTGAGTGTATTTATTGAATACGTCTATCTATCGATCTGCTTTTCTTTTTTATGTTTAGCAAATATTTTGCTTATTGAAAATTCATAGTTTATCTACATTTACTAAACGTATTGCCTATATGAGTAAATCAGTTCTCACGTTGTGTTTGATCGCTCCAAATATAAATTTTATGACAATGAAAATATCTGGGGCTTGTGGTGGATGGGGCAATCGTCAATTCTTCCCTTCCTCTTAAACAAAATACGGCCGAGGCTTTTCGTTTTGAGACAGTGAGCTTTTCTTTTATATAGTGAAATTTTAATACATAATGTTCATGCTTTGGAAATGTGGTGGGCATGAAAAAAAAAAGCATAGTAAGTGCGATTTCAAAACAATAAGTCCTCACGACGTTCAATCCAATTTGAAGAGAATCTTTTGTCCCCTGGGTCAAACTGACACATCAACGTGCGCTTTGAGACTGAGAGAGTTGTCAATCTATAGACAAAAGCTATGCTGTTTGCCATTGAGTCAAGATATGGAGTGGCTGTTAGGGAACACGGCAATTTGCTTCTTGGTGTAATTGTATTAAACTCTACCTCTTAGAGGGGTTAAATCTAGTTGGTCTCAGACCCATGTATTTACATGTATCACTATTTGCTTATTCGAAGTTGATTGTATTTTCAAATATGTACCATTTTACTTTTAGTCCTTTTAAAAGAAAAAAATTAATGTTACGTGGAATTTCCAAGAACGTTTCGAAAAAAAAATAATCAATAGTAGGCCTATTTTGTTTCAATGACACTTTTCAGTCGACGTTTTATAGCTTAAAAAAGCCATATGATTTAATTCATGTAATATCTAGTAATATGAGCTAATAAAGCGCCATAAAGAGATAAAGTACATGCAATTTTATTATTACCAGGATACCCTTGTAGCTGCCAGTTAAGAATTAAATGAATACACCTTTCTTTTACTGCCATGTCAATCAAATTCTTGAGTTTGCTATGCTTTAAAAGATTTGGTAGTTTAAAAAAAATGTAAGCTGCATAGCCTAGATCTAGATATTATTGTCAACATTTTACCAAAGTCTTTCTTTATTTTCGTACACTCAAGTGTGAAAAGGGACAGAAAAGAGAATTTTAAAACTTCTTAAAAAACTATTGCTTTGTAGCCTAATACAGTAATAGCAAATATTGCAAACAAGTCAGCAAAAATTTTTATCTATAGTATAAGTATGCATAGGAGTAATGACTGTACATGTACTTCAATCCATCTTTTCATCTTTCTGCAAAACATTTTAACTAATGTTTATCTTAATTTCGTAAGACCTTCAAGTCAAAACTTGCTAAATCTCTACATTTGGTGTTATGAAAACTCAGCGTGACGATCTGCTTTGAATTGACGTGACACAAACTTCAATTTTTTTATCCTAACACATTGCACTGTTGATAATGATAACGCGACATACAGAGCATTTAGTTCAAGTTTCATTTTAGTTTCATCATAAACGTAAATTATTTCCAACAAGATGAGTTCCAACAACCAGCAAACAGAACTTATCATTCTCGGAAATTTATTTGTTTATGAAAACATTCTCGTTGTCACTGGTGCTAATAGGTTTTTACTCTTAGTCTCAAGTTAAAAAATTATTCAAAGCCATCGCTCACACAGGGTTGCATAACTGTAGTAACAGAACCTCAATGAAATGCACAATGATTAAGTTTCTTACAATTACATAAAACTTAACAAGTGCCGATACTTGGTACTACTACTAGAGGTAGTCTACATACATATATGTATTTGTGTGGCATTAAACTATGCAAAAGATAGGGTGTACTTATTTCCTCATGTTCTTCCGATATTTCGAAATCATTATTTTAAAAACCCTTTGGAAAACTCTTCAGTTTTCAATAAGATTTTTCCACTATGTATTCGCAATTTTGGAATCTTTTTTTTTTATTAATTATTTTAATGCACGAAAACTTCCTTTAAAATTTTTCACCACGTCTGCTCTATGTTCGAGGGGGGGGGGGGGGGGGGGGGGGGGCAGTGAATATGAGGTATGTGTATTTGCAACATAAAAAATGCACTGCAAAGTGTCATGTAAAATTACTACGATATGCAATGAACTACCACACTTGCAATTACAAATTAGAAGCTCATGTCAGTATAACTTTGTGCTTTGTAGTTGTGGTACCATAACCATATGGTTTTAAGTGGTTTTAACTCGAGCAATCAGGTACATGTAGTTTCGACAAGAAAATCATCGTCTAATCATGAAATATTTGGCTCAGACAGAGTCAGAGTTCAAAGTTCTGATGGGCCAAAATTTGTTTTATATATATATATATATATATATATATATATATATATATATATATATATATATATATTATACCCAGCTTTATGAGAGCCCCTACATGTAGGCCTACTATATTTTTTTCGGAAAAAAAAAAGATTAGGTGTCACTGACAAAACTCGAAACTCGATGAGTTTTGTAGTTCTAGTACATAATTTAGAAAGTTCGATACGACGCAAGAGAATGATCTTCTATTTTAGAATCCAAGGTTGGTTTTTCTTCTCTTATCACGGGCAAGGGTTATGACTTTGGAAATCTAAAGGGTAAAAATGCTTTTCTTTAACTTATTTCCCTTACCAAAACTAAAATTTTGTGCTTTTAGTTTAATTTAAAAAAACAACCCATCCCTCAAAAAAAAACGTACTATTAACTAGCTTTTTTTTTCAGTTTCCTGTTTGATACTGCTTGTTTATAGTTTAATGACTTTCCTTTAGTTTTAGATTAATTAAAACAGAAAGTGTGTACATGTTTTAAACCACTGATTGCATACGCGAAAAAGTATGATAATTTAAATTTCTAATGATGGCATTGACAAAGATAGACAAATAAAGATGGTACAATAAATCGTTATGATTTTGATTTGGTGTTGCTTTGGTTTTAATTTACCGGTACTTGAACAGTTGAAATGATCTTCATTAAGCACATTTAATTGACAAAGTAAGTGTTTCTCAATTTGACAAAGTTCAATTAAGCGATGACTCAAAATCAAAATTTGTATTGTTTTCTGAAATGCCTTCGAAAAGAAGAAATGCATACTGATTTCAGCCTTTTTCATTTTATATATTTTCAGCCTCGCCATCAAAGACAGAAACAAAGCATTGTTGGTTTTTCAATAATCTCATATTGCACAATTTTCGCAGAGAATTTTTTTTTTTTTTTTTTCGAATTACAACTCATGTACTAAATTTTGATGGCTTAATAAGCCAGGAGTATCTCTTAGACTTTATATCAATTTGTTTTCCAAGTTCCTTGAAGTTATAGAATTAAGGCCAGTGAAACTAAATGATCCATAACAAAAAAAAAAAAAGTATTTTTTTTCCTTACCGGTAACATTAAGTTAATAAGCATGCAATGATAGATCTAAATTTTCTCTAGACCGATTGTTAATTTTTATTAATACTATAATAAGTTAAAAAAATATTTTGAACATTTTCATTTTCACTTCTCCCAAGGTTATATAGATCTAGATTCTATATACCTATATATATATATATATATATATATATATATAGATATATATATATATTGCCCATCAAAACTTTCCATTAAAATCGGCCAAGTTCGTACAAAAATTAAAGTCAAAGTGTCCATCATTTATCCTGATCACTGCACAGCATTCTGGGATTGCAGCACACTTTTGAATTAACTGCAGAGAGTAATGATCATTTCTACTGCAGATAAATGAAATTGTAATGAAGAGAAACATATGTGAAGTCTCCATCCTTGATGACTCATACTGATTCTTAAAAATTTATCGTTTATTATCCTTCTGCAACATACAGTATTGTATGAGTATTAAACAGTCCACTCGGTTCCAGCTTAAATAAGAATCGTGATCTTGGGAGTCATGTGTTATGATTGAATTTCACTGCTATAAAAGGTAAGATGACCAGATATACCAAAGCCTGACCACTATTTTTCTTCGATTGGGTAAAATTAAAATCAGCGGCGACATTAAAATACCTGTATCTCTAAGTTAGCATTATTTAACCCTGATTGAACCAGCGGTGACATTGAAGTACATGTATCTCTAACAATTTAGCATCATTTAACCCCTGATTGAACCAGCGGTAACATTAAAGTACATTTATCTCTAACAATTTAGCAATACATGTATTTAACCTCTGATTGAACCAGCAGTGACATTAAAATACACGTATCTCTAACAATTTAGCATTATTTCACCCCTAATTTTTTTTTATCTCCTTTACGTTAGATTAAACTTAATTATTCCACGTTGGTAAGATAAAAAAAGCTTTTGTACTTTGCAGACATTTTAGTGTTCAGCTTCAAGTGAGACTCTAAATTCAAGGGTTCTCTTTAGAGAAGCGAACAGATATCCAAATAAAATACATTTTTTTTAACTTGTCAATGAATTTTACCTTTTTTGTTTTTATCATGACCCGAGTAAACCACACATGATCACATATTCATACTAATAGTAATACATCAACGGCAACAAAGATGAATGTAACTGCTTTGTAGCACTCAACATCTCACAGCATTTCTTCAGGTTTTCCCTGAACTTACTACGCAAATCCTTGTGAGCTGTTATGTTAAAATGGTTCAATGTGCTAAACTGTAGACCCACTTCAAGGTATATGATGTATTTTCATAGTGTGTGTATTCTTCTATTTCATTGGGCTTTTGGAAAGTTCATTTTTTCCACCTGTCAAAATCTTAATAACTAATATTGAAAAATGTTTATTTACCTTCGAAATAGGTCTATCTGCAAGTTAGACCGTGTAGAAATACACATTCATGCTCTTCTTTTTGTTTGTTCTATGTCGAATCATAAAAGAACCATTGTAAGCTACTTTCTTCTTGATTTGATAAGACAATGTCAATATATAGAAAGAAATATGAAAAATATAAAATTGCAATATATATATATATAATTTTTTTTTTACTTTTGTTTTATATAAAAATCAACATTTAAAATGATGATAAGGCACAGAAAATTGGCATTCAAGAGTCCACGACAAATATTTGACAGATCATACCTTTTAGAGTTCATTGCCTTTAAAGATTTTATACCTGCCATTTATTCACTTCAGATCTTCTCAAAGTTTTATTTCGAAAGTATGAGGGCTTTGAAAATAAGACAACCAACTATCCGTACTTAATATTTATAGTTTCCAGAAAGAGCAACTTATACAAGTACCTCTTTCTGAATATAAGGCCATTTTTTTTTTTGCATGATCAAAATAAAAATATGATAAATAAATCTTTAGTCTGTCAAGAAAGTGCATTAATTAATTGATCAATCTTTGTCATGGTGGCCCTCTCCCTGACCATGTCATTTTTTTTTTATTTGTGTTTTCTTTTCTCCCAACAAAAAAAAATGAATCATATATATTTCATCAAAATTGTATCAGTATAAATTATGAGAGCAGTTTCATTGAAAAAAAAAAATTTAAAAATAAAACATTTGAGCAATTTGTGATCTCCAAAACAGCCAGTAACTTTACACATTACAATTGAGGCAAAGAATTAGTTGTTCTGGTAAACAGCTATCATTTACAAAAAAAAAAAGATTTTAAAATATTATCCCAGTTTTTCTCATAATGTACGACAAGTTTTAAAACATAAGAAATATACACTTGCAAAACAGAATAAGAAAAACCCCAAATATTTGTCATGAAAAAGTCGTGGCATAGAAATGAGCCAGACTCTTCTTGCTATAGAGGAGTATTTGCAGGTAGTTTGCGTTGCATTCAATACACTAACTTCAGCAAACGGGAGTTTCTAACTAAAGAAAAGCTGCAGTGGCAAGATGTAAGAAGAGATCATTGTGGAACATTATAAATTGTTATAAAATCCTGCTGAATAGTTAGCAGACAGTTAATGTTTTAGTTCCGTGGTTTTCAGTGAACACATTGAATTAAGTTCAATAGTTTATGCAGAAATACATGATTAGGAGGACAAATTGTAAAATGAAATGAGGAGCTGAATTCCTAAATAGTAAGAGAGCAAAGTAAGAAAGTGTCTCTAAACTGAGATAAGATAAAAGCCTACCAAAGCTATTTCTAAAAGGACCTTCTATGTTCACTAATCCATTACCCCAAAAAATGGGACATAAATCAGAATTTATGTTGCGTAACATTTACAACGAAAGCATTTGGGAAGAATATGAGAGCGTGGGACTACGAAGAGAGATCGAAAATAAAGACATGTATAAATGAAGTATTAAATAGTGGTTTAAGAATCTAGCCAAGGGAGTTGAAGTTGAACAGCAACATTTTGCACACAATCTTTTTCCAGATATCTCACGCACTTTCATTTAATATGAAGATCATTCTAACATTACAATACTGAACTTTGAGCAACCCGACAGGTGATTTTGCTTGCATCTTTAGAGAAATTCTAAAGAGCAATCACAGAGAAGAGGCGTATCACACATAACCTGAACTTTGCACAAACGATAAGCACTTGTTCCTAAACTCATACAAGAACAGAAATATAAATAGGCTCACTAGTAGTTTTGTGGTTATTGTTCGGTTATTGTTATTGAGCTACAAAATGACATATGTTGATTTATACTCTGTGAATTTTGGTTATGGCGAATCAATGACTAAAGAAATGTGTGAGCAGTTATATGGGTAAGTAAGGATGAGAAGCAAAATGAGTATAGCTTATACTTTTTCAGATGTTAAATCGTTTATTGGTTATGGCAGCTGTAATAGTATATATTTTAAAGCAGCAAACATTATCAAGTCTCAAGGTGTTATTACTGCTAAGCGTTTCTAGTTATATAGAAAACCAATGGTTTTGCATTTCTTGCTTTTGATAGAATATCTGCAGTTTCCAGCATTTGAATGCAAAAACCAAATTAATCTGTGTTTTTCTTGCCTTTCAAAAATCAAGACGTGTGTAGAAAAAAAATATTAAAAAAGGTCCTAAGTCAGACTGAACTGACACATTCCTAAAATTGCCAGTGTTGCTTATATAACATTCTGCGGCACTTTAGCCATGAATTGGTGGCTTTTTAACATTACCAGTATCTTTAAATATTATCAGTATCGGTGTTGCACCTTTCCTGGAACTTTTTTCTTTACAAGGCACATGAATAAAACTATCCATGGGATAATTTCAGTGCATGAAATTATTCTGCACAACCCTCTTAAAACTATTCTATCTTCAATTTAATATTATGTAGAAAATACATATATGTATTGTGTTTTGTTGCATTTTCTTTGAGATATGGTAATTACTGGAAGACTGAGTGTATAAAAAACCTGGAGTAGTATTACAAAATTTGCACATCTTGAAGCATAAAGATCCATAACTTTAAAACATATAAAGCAAAAAAGATAGTGAAATTAAATTTTTTAAAAAGTAAGCTGCCTTTCATGTATTTTGAGCTACTATAATAGTTTTTTTTTCACTTATAATGCATTTAGTATTGTGCTAACTCATCAAACTAATAGAAAAAAAATGTAATGTTTCAATAACCCATATCAATTATTATGCTACTCCTGAAAACGATAAAAATTACAAAAATAAAATCATGATGATAACTCTAAAGCTAAAGCATAAAAAAGCAGTTAGGTGGTGTTAGCTTAAGAATAATGTAAGCATGCAAAACTGCTGTTAAATTATTCCATAACCTGCTATATTTGCATAGCTCTTTCAGAGGTGGCCTTTAGAAGCAGAGAGGCTGCAGAAGATGTGAGGGAAAAAAATCTTGATTTCACACTTTCTTCAAAAAGGTTTGATCCAGATTTACAGGACTGTGGCGTTGGGAAAGATCTATTAAATAACATTAAAAACATCTATAATTAAAAGAAAAGGATTAAATACTTAAAAATAAAACCCTGAGATGCCAAAATTTTCTGGAAAGAAAATGCAACTTTCATTCCCTGCTTTACCAATTTTTTTTTCCTCTCCCTGTCTGTCTGTCTGTCTGTCCGACACACACACACACTTTCTCTCTCTCTCACACACACACACAGGACATTTCCACAAGTTCAGATGGCCATGTCCATTCCTTTTTTTTTTTTGAAAGAGAGATAAGAAAAAATACAAATAGAATTTAACTCAGGAAAAAAACCTCAAAGAAGCATGGAAAACAAGAAAAAGAGAAACATATTATGCCATCACTACAAACCAATATTTTTTTTTTAATCTTAATGCTGTTATAAATTAAATTTAAAGACAGTATAAATATATAAAATGCTTTAAATTTTGAATTATTGGACACCCAAGGGGACAGTGCACTAAATTTTAAATTGAAAAATAAACACACCTTAAAAATTTGGCATTAGTGCACAAGCAGTTAGTTGCAAAATGAGGGGAAAAAAATTAAAACAAATTAGTTTTTCTAGAAGAAATTATTTTTATTGGGTCACAAAATGATTAGGTTATATAAAATGGTTAATACAGCTACACACAGCTTAAGAGAAAGCCTCTTCGGCAAATGAAAGAAAAGAAAGCATGAGAAATTAATACTTAAAAGAAGAAAGCCTCTTCTGTTAACTTCACACAAATTAAAATGGTTAAAATTGAAAAGCCATACATACTAAGTTGAGTATTCATCTACAAAAGATATACGACGAGCCTGGCATGTTTCATCATTATGCAAAATGTTAATGGCAACTTTTTAATACAAGATCTTCTCTTAAACAAACTGTTTCCATTTCCACCTTAAAATGTTAAAGGAACCAAGACAGAAAGTCATTAACTCTATCCCAAGAACTCAGTTTAAGTCTAAAATTTTGGCTCCTAAATATTGTATATTACAAGAAAGGGCACCAATAAGGAGCATTAAAGAAAAATCAAAATGCATGTATCTTTAATAGCTTTATATTTTTGAAAATTTGGAGAGCAGAATAAATTTTAATCCAACATAAAAAAGCACTAATGCAGCTTAAGCTGAGTTTTTGTGATGAGGATTTTTCCATTTTCCATTAGCAAGGTTGGTTTAAAAAAAAAAAAAAAACACAACTAGATATGTCCAAAGTGATTGTAAGATCTTTGGCATTTGTGACATGAGAAAAAAAAAAATTTCCTTAAAAAAAAAATTATAAGGGCAAAAACATTTAGAACTGAGATTCTTCATTATTAAAATCTCTGAAAACCTGAAGATGCAGAAAGAAAAACAGAACAGACATCTTTAAACAATCGAAAGGGCAATGTGGTCATAAGTTTTACATTCTTTGGACAAATTTACAATATCAATAAACATTTATTAAAAGTGATGCCAATTGCATAAGTACACTGTGAAAAAGATCTGCAGTCTCACACACAGAAAAAAACAAAACAAAACAAACAAAAACATATATTTTACGACCTAACAGAGATTTGGATTTTTTCTCCTTGTAGGAATTTCATAAGGAAAAAGAACATCATAGAATGAATAAAAAAATTCACAACTACATTTCTCGTTTTCAAAAAAATTTTACAATCAAATCACGGAGGCAGCCTCATTTGATAAAAAGAATGAAAGCTGAATGCAAGCACTGGAAGATCAACTTCAGTGAGGATATGTCATCCAAGCAATTACTTCAGAAAGGATAAGTACTTTTAAAATATAAAATTGTCCTGACAATACAGTTCAAAGATATATAAACCATTTTTTGTATACATAAAAAATGACAAATACATAGATTCGTTTTGTGGTGGGCGGAAACGAGAGGAACAGCTGTAGAGCAGCTTATGATAATTTAACAAAAAAAAATATTGTAAATCTGAGAGTTTCTCTTCTTATCACAAGATGCATTGCTGATTTTACACCAGTAAGGCACTTATGTATTTTTACAGCTTAGAGAGGTGTACCCATATATTGTCTATGACAATGGGCTCTAAGTGTTGCAAAATTACCAAGTTTTTGTTCAATTGTGATCGTTTGTGGCAACCAGTGCTGGTAAAAAGGTAAAGTCTTTACAGAGGAGTTAGCCAGTGTTTAAAAATATATAGAACAATTATCTGAGCACGATAAGGAGCACTTCTCTCCTCAATTCTACCATTTGTTGAAGCTAAGCAACGAATTTTTGTTTGACTGTGATGGTGACAAAGAATTCTTTACAACAGATATTTCAGCACTTATACACATGTCCAGATTATAGGAAAATTGCAATTAATGAGTGGAAAAAAGGCAGTTCACAAAGGCAAAGGAATTTTAGAGAAAGCATTAATATTCATAGCAGCTGTTACCGGCCACTAGCATTATATTTTGCTGTTAATTTGAAACAATTGACAAACTCAACAAAATAATGCACGAGAAACAAAGGGAGATGCATAAGATAACATAAAATAAAAGACATTGGTTATCTATAAGGAATAATGGGAGACAAAATCTTGACTTTCCAATGACCATTAAAATAAATTTGAAAAGAGCATTTTCATAATGATAGATTGCATTATCAAGCAACACAAAAAGTAACAACCTGAATGAATTCCGTTTGATATCAAAAAGTACATTATTTTAATAAATTTTCTGTAAGCCATCACAACTTTTAGTGTAGAAATTATATTTGTAAAAGGGTTGGTAATTAAGGTTTACCATTAACACTTTCTGTGTCACACTTGCTTTCAACAGGAGAGAACACAACCAGTGCGTATAAAAAATATAAATTTAAAAAAAAAATTATTTGATAAGTATGTTGCCAAATACTACTCATTCTGTTCAATTTATTTTGATTAGCAAATAACATATTAGAAAAACTCTGCACATTACATATTTGTTGCTTATACTAAGGATTAACTTGTTTTCTCTTAAAAGACACAAGTTGCATAGTAAGAGTTAGAAACAAAGCCATGCTCTAGTCAGCAGCAGTATTTTAGAGTATTATCACGTTAGCAAGCTGAAGTACAGCATAGAGCACACTGTGACGGCTGGCTTCGAAGTCAACGAAGTATTTGTTAATTATGAGATTTAAAAAAAAATAAAAGAATAAAAAAAAAATTATTGATGAACATTACAAAACTAAGAGAAATAAATACAGACCTAAAAAGTTTGCAATGAGACATGTGAAGGTATTCAACCTCTTTATGAACACATTTTAACAAAGCATGAGCAAATAAATTTATGAAAGTGTACCCTCTTTTGTTTTTTTTTTTTTTTTTTTTTTTTTTAATCAACATAAGATTCAAAGCTTTTAAAAAGTAAGATTCATCAAAGTACCCTGAAGATGTAACAAATGAAAGTGTTATTTTCTTCCCACAAGAACCCATGGTGCATATGAGTATTATAGGGCTCTAATACTTTATTACTTTCCATATTACTTTCAACATATTTTTTTTTATTTCTCAACCAGTCTTGGGATTTTTAATTTCACATATTAAGCACATTGTCATACAAGCAAAAGTTAAGTATGACCAAAACTTTCTTTAAGGTGGGCATAGAAGAGGAAACTGCAGGCAGAGCCAAAAAGTTGCCAAAAAAATTTGATCTTTTTCCTTATAATATAGATCATATGAAAAAAAAAAATTATATAAAGACCCTTGATCCTAGTAGGATCGTTGTATAAAATGTAAACTTTATCTCAACATTGCTGGGAGAAAATAGGGGATGGACTGGTTACTTGAAACAAAATTATACAAAAAAATAATTGGTTATGTACATGATATTCTTGGGATAAAGGTAGATATGCAAAATTAACTGGGTAGCGAGTATAGCACGACCCTTTTAATCTCATGGCTGGACTTAAAAACAGGCCCCTTGTGATGTGCCACTGAAGATATGTTAAAAAAAATTTCGATATTTCAAAAGTTGACCAAAAATAATTCTAAGAAAAAGCTATATCAGATCATTTCTTCATTCTCTTGAGCAATGGCAATCGGCAAAATCTCATACAAGGCTAATAATGCTTTTGTTTAAAAAAAAAAAGTCCTGGAGAAATAAGCCATCCTGAGCATAACAGAAGGTAAATAGATAAAAGTAAAACCTTATTGGGGGGGTTTGTTTTTCATTCCTTTGATAACTATGCACTATGTTGTCATTAAGGGTGATCTAAGAAGTAAGAACAGTTATAATCATTCTCTGCAAAAGTAAATTTCTTTTGACATTAGACTGAGCAATCTGATCCTTTAATTTTGAATGCTGCAATCCTATCAATTATAACAATAACCTTCTGGTGGAAAAAAAATATAGCTTTAATAGTAGTTCATTCTTTTTCTTTATTCTCTAATGTATAAGAGCCCTTTTCTCTCTCTTTCAGGCAAAGAATGTAAAAGCTTATCACAATTTTTCCTCTTTACGAATTTTGATCACTAAATCATATATTTATGTTGCTAGATCCGGCACATTTCCAAATGCACTGACCAATTTTGCTTCATTGCTTAGTATTATGGGCTAATACATACATCTATATCCTATATACACATGTGAGATTAATATCGAAAAAGTTGAAGAACATAAATGTAAAAATGATATAAGTACATTGTATCATCACAAACAAATTGCTTAACAGATTGTTAGCAATTAATATCAATATTTCTCTCTAAAATTCGACACTGGAACTATTTTGAAAGAGTTCCTCACTCTGTCCAATGATTTCGTTGATTCAAATGGGAAGAGATTTTCCATGGCTTGAAATGATAGCAAGTACCCCACTCCTCACACACTCCAGGACACTCTATTTAAATAAATTTATCAATTATTTCATTCTGTATCTTTACGGGGTGCATACTGACATATAGAGGATATTTGCCATAGAAGATGGTGAATACTCTAGAGTGATCCTGAGATCAACAACAATCAATAATATCATCGCATAACTGGTTTTATTCTGTTAGCGCAGTATATCCAGGTCTAGGACTAACCCAGCACCTGACAACATTAAAGAAGTTTGCAGCAGTACCCAAGGAGTAAACGAAGGCACATTTAAAACAAGTTTTAAAGAGTGTACAAATAAAGTTCCTTCTCAACTGAATTTTTGAGGTGGCTCTATATTATAGTTCCTTCCTCTCTTTAATGTTTATTCATATAAATTTGTCTTTCTAATTATTGATCGAATGCACATGAGTTTTTTCCCGACAATCCTTATATGATGCACAGACTGCATATCTGATGTCCTGAAGTAAGGGAATCTTTAGAGACTAAAATGAAATAACGATAAATAAGTGAAATGTTTATATGCTTATCATTTCAGGCCCATACCATAAACATCTTGAAAGTTAGAATTAAGAGAATGAGCATTGATAAATTTTGGCCGAAGAATTGTGAGCTGAATACCAGAACATTAAGCAATAGACTTTTAGCAGAGCAGATCTTTTTTAAGTACATATGAAGGCAAACAGACTATGAGCCAGGGCCCACGTCATGTATATTTTATATTTATATATATATATATATATCTATGTATAATTAAATATAATATAAAAAACTTAATTGCATCAAGATGGGCTGAGCTTACACAACTCGCCAAAATAAAATGATTAAGAAAAGTTAAACATGAGCAAAAAAGTAATGAAGATGAGGCATGTTAAAAAAAAACTCACAAAAATTCAAACTAATGTGTAAGAAAAGAAACACAGAACACAGAGTACAACAACTACATGATTTAAGTATCATTTGCAAATGAGAAACAATCTGAGAAAAATTGAGAATAGAGTAAGTGTTCCTTCTACTGTCACTGCCTGCAGCAGTCTAGACCTCTTGTTAACCTTCACCCTCACACAAGCTTGGAGTTAGTACACTGACTTGATATAAACAGTATAATGTATGGAGCAGCTGCGGTTTGTTGTGGGTAGTGGTTACATAGATTTACATGCCTGCCCTTCAACCAAAAAGGTTATAAAAAGCTCTATTCAGTGCAGGTAGGAGACAGAAGAAAGAGTTGGGAGATAAGGTTCGAAGTAAAAGCGCTAGCAGTAGTGACAGTGGCAGTTCTATCAGCAGTGTTGGTGACAATGAAAATGGTTATGGTAATTAATATGATGATGATGATGTTGGTGATAGCTACAACATTAATGAAGAGAACATCTTTTGTGCAGGAAGGTCCTTCCACCAGTATTGAGAGACTGCTTGTCTATCTGTTAAGTCTGTATTCTGTCTGCCGATCCCGCTGCCAGAGACAACAGCTCGCGGCAACAGAAGCAGGGACGGAGGGTGGAGGGTGGTGGGCCCACTCACACACACAGAGAGCCAGCCGTCGCAGTGTAAGGCACAATGGTGGTTAGTGGGCCAGCTGGGTTAATGAACAAAAAACGAAAAGGAAAAAAAAAAAAGTTAGTGGATATTTTGGCTACATTTATCACATCTCTAAAAGAAACCGAAAGGAAAAAAGAGGTTATGACCAAAGTGAGAAGGAAGATGTGAAAAAAAGAGAACAGAGGTAGAATTGATGCAGAAAAGGGAGAAAAGAGGCTGGTGGCTGACAGATTTTAAATTGGTGATAAAAACAGGCTTAATTTGTTAAAAAGTTGTTATTTTGTTATCAACACTGCTTCTTATGATAAGAAGGTCTAGAGAGACAAACTTAAGTCATTAAGCCAGGTTCTCTGCTTGTGTTTTGTCTGAACAAAATGAGTGGCTTGCAGTGCATTGTTAAAAGCAAAAAGAAATTTCAGTCTTCTATCTGCAACTAACAAGGTGCCTCATAACATCCTATGAAGTTGCAAAGTATTATTTTAATCATGAAGAGTATTCAAAACCATGTGTCACATATCAGCTGAATGTTAGGGTTATCATGCTATTGATATAAAAATAAAATACCAAAACCTGAATTATTAACTTTCAAACGAAATGAGCAACTGTTTGGTAAAGAAAGAAGTGAATGTCAATGTTCAGCAGTAAACAAATCCTACAAAAAATATTCCTTCCTCCTCTTTTGTTTCCCAATACTAAAAAACAAATATTTTAAATAAAGTATCCTCTTCTGTTTTCTTTGAGGAAGTGAGTTTAGCAACCAACATCAGATGAGACATGACGTGAGATAGGCATGAAGCAAGACGGAGATTAAAAAAAAAAATGAGGATGGAATAGATGAGCCGGTTTACTGTTACAAGATATACCAGGAATCGAAATAGTAATCATACAGTAAAGTAATAAATATTAAATTAAATGCTATACAAAGTTCATATAGTAAATTTTAAGCAAGAGTTGATTTATAAGAAGCATGAGACTGCTGTTGGCCAATTCTATTTCATGCAAACATGGATACATGCATAATTTGGACAAAACAAGATACAGAAGAAACCTTTCTCAACAGGGACATATTGTGCCGAGTGAATGGATTGCTTCATTATAACAACTATCAAAATAAGAATTAGTAATGCTAAGGATAATGGCGACCCCAAATTCGATTTTTTTTTTTTTTTTTTTTTTGCTGATGTCTGCAAAAAGATTTTAAAATGTCGGATTTGATAGAACCAAAAGATTAGAAATTTTAAATTTTCTCAACCCCCCAAAAAATAAATAAAATAAAATAAAACAAAAAAAAAACATCAACAAACATAAAGAGCCAGTTTTAAAACTATGAAGTGTTTTTATATCTTTCAGCGTAAGTGACTTTTTCAACAGAGATGAAACAAGACAGCTGGGGGAAAAACTGACCTGCTGTAAGTGTTATTCTACAATCGAGAGTTTCATCTTATCATTGGGAAATTGCAGCACTTCGCATTTCATTTTTCTGGGTTTTGTGTTTACTAACTGTGAAAGATTTTTTGTGTATCTTTTTGAGGTCTTGTATTATTATAATTATATTTTGTGTGTAACTTTCCAGATTTTTTTGCATTCAAAAATTAATTTACTTTTATTCATTACATGCAACAGGTTCAAAAACAAAGGAAAAATATACTTGTTTTTACTTTTTTTTTTTTTTTTTGCAAATTGCTGCTTTTTGCCACCTGTTTTCCATTCAAGGCTCTTTCCCTTTGTTTAAATTTTCAAAAGTGCTTGTAATTTTTTTTTATTTTTTTTTTTCTTTCTTTTTGCATTTGATCTGTTCTTTCCTATTTAAGCCTAAATGATAAGGGCTCTACTTGACTTGTTCCAATCTCTTTATTTTTTATTATTAACTTTTGTGCTTCTGTTTTGTACAGGATAAAATACTATTCAATGAGCAGACTATTTTTTGTTCTATTTAATGTGCTAAATATTTATAAGCATCTATTTATTTAAAGAAGATATACTTCCATCTATAAAACCAAACACAAGAGAAGTTTAAAGCCTGAGACAAAGAAATCTCTCATACAAAATAAATGCTTTATTTCTAAAAATAGATGTGGAGAACAATTGCACATTTGCATTTTGATTTGACATCACAAGAGAAAAAAAAAGATATGGATAAAAATGCTGTGGATTTCCCCCCTTGAAGCAATGCTGAAACAACGTCGCTGTAAGGCAAACAGTCGTATATCTTGAAAAAACGTGATGGTATAAGGGAAAATAAAACAAAAACTGTACAAATATGTAATTATAATTATGTAATACTTTTGATTTCTTTTTCACTGTTCAAGTAAAAAAATGCACTACCAATATGGGATTTCTGCAATATTTCAAACATTCAGCTCCTTTGCTATACAATTTGGGATAAATATTCAGCAACCTTAGGTCTTCTCTATTTAGTGCAGCTTTGTAAAGCATCTTATCTCCTTCATAGCTGTTCGGACTATTCTAGTTCTTATCCCCATAAGTCTGTACAAAAAAAATAAATCATTACTTTGCAAGCTGAAGTTTTTATACTTCTTCATAGGCTGTATTGGGTTGTGAAATTGACCTTTCATCACAAACACAAATTCTTTGTGTGCTACACCTAATAACTTTTATTTTAGAGTTCATGGTCTATAAACTATTTTTACCATTTCCGCCAATCAGTAGTGCATTTTTTTATTGTCAATGTAAATGCTGTAGTTGTCAACACATACGGGGATGAGTAAATTCCCGATAAAAATGCTGAAAAAGTAAAATCCCAACAATTAAATTGATCATAATCATTTCTAACTAGCAGTATACAGGGAATAAATAAATGTATACACAAACATCATAAACTAACCTTTGTTCTTAAATTAGGACAAAGAGACCCTAGTATATGGGTGTGGCCTCACTCCCTCTAAAGAACGCCTGATCTTTGGTACTGCACCTACGAAAATTCAAAGTTGTCAGCAAATGCATACAAAATTCAGACAAAATAATTGCAAAAGCTATTCAGTACTTTTAGCATACCACTATCATTTTGAAAAAAAAAAATTATGTCTTCAATAATTCTTTTTGTTCTTTCAACATTTCATACTGATCAATGATTATATAAATTATGTGTGTATACATAAAGTGCCATTTCAAATCTAAAACAGACTCAAATAAATGACAGTGAAAGAGAGGAGTCATTAAGACATAAAATTGAACACCTTGGGATTGTAATTTTCAGGCAACCTAAAAATCCATACTTCTCCCTTATTTCAAGCACATTTAAATTTTCAAAACAACAAAACAAACCTTGGAAAATTTTTACCAATATTCAATCAAGGCCCAATTTGCAGGACAGCCTTGGAGAGTCTGCCTTTGTCTAAATACCTCATTGAGTATAATAAATAAAAAATCCTAAACCAAAGACCAAACAGATCAACCATATGGGAAATAATTATTCCTCCTCGCTTTTAAAGAAAACTGAAAGGCAAGGGCTATTTCACCTGGTCCCAGCAAAACTCCTAAAGAAATAAACAAATAACATTGGAAACAAACGAAGAAAATGCACCCAGAAACAGAAACAAGAACTAAATAAAAATAACTGGTGCAATGAGATTCCCATTATTCTAAAAAAGAAAACAAAACAATAGGAACAAATTGAAGAAGCAGAAATCTGTGGCTGAAGGCTTGGCGCCTTCTATAAACAATCTCCTCAGTAAGGGTGCTTGTAAAGAGGTCACCACATACCAGAAGAAGTCTTGTATGGAATAATATCAAAACTGTGTAGATCACAGACCAGGAGTTCATATTTGCACTTGAATGTCAAAACTTTCTTCGTTTTTAGTGGGTTAATGTGTTAATCCCAGTGTTAGGACTGACAATACACCAGACCCGCACCACCATCATTGCTAATCCTCAAACATAATGTGAAGTTAAATTTTTAGTCAAATATTCTGTTTTCCCCTGACACATACTAATTGTGAGTAAAATATTCAAATTATCTGAAGTTTTAAGGTGGTTTAAAAAGGGCCAGGGTTTGGAGGGTGACAAGGGTGCAACAAGTTGTGCTCTTGGACGTGTAATTAACTGGTGAAAGCTTACTTGTTGCAAAGCATTTCAACCGAATCCTGAGCAGTCTTAGCAAGAAAATTAAAAAAAAAAATTAGTATGGTAAAAAAAGTTAGACTAACTACGGTTAGAAAGTAGAATAAGAGACAAAGGAATAAAAGTTCTCACCTGATAAGAAATAATGCAGTGTCTACTAACTAAAATAGTAAAGCAGAAACACTCTGAATTTAAAAGTATTATTAGACGCTTCCTGTAAGACTTGTTACACAAAAAAAATACTTGGTTTTTTTTTCTTCATATTTTCTTTATTATTAAATATTGTGACTATCAATATCACACCAGTTGTTTTTTGTTATACTTTTCTTTATTTCTTTTAATAATTTCGATTCATTTAAAATGGCTTTTTTTTTTTTTTTAACTTTGCTGGAGTTATAAATAAAACACTAGAGACTGCATTATTTCTTTGAAGTTAAAATAAAATTTAGCAAACGTAAAAGGAATAAATATTTCCCTGTTGTTAGCCTGTCTGGTATTAATAACACCAAGATATAGTGCATGCCTCAGATCTGTTACTTTTTCAAAACAATAGACACATTAATTTCTATGTCGTGCAAGGTGTTGTCATTTTTTTTTTTAATTTTTAGTCTATTCAAAAGAAGAGGTATTCTTTCTTACTATGAAAAATGTGAATGTGGTTTATACAGCAAGAATTGACTACTGTAATTTAAAAATGAAAAATCACTGGGAAAAATTACTAGTCTATCTTCATGGCTTGACCTTTATTAAGGTGGATAAACAAGAAGTCATTTTTGTATCATATTTCATTGTGCTCTGGTTATCCAGTTTTTGTGTTTTTTCTCATTTGCTAACTATGGTTGGCTTAAAAAAACATATCTATCCTCAGTAGATCAGCTTAAATGGTTCATCGTGAAGCTGGTTTTGTGAGCTGTGCAAACTAAGGGAATAACTGAAGTGTGGGACAATGGTGAAGGTGAACTTCTGTTTTCATCACACATGTAACTTGCGTTCTCAAAATTTATGAACAGTTGGCTCAGTTTTCTTCTTGCAAATGATAGTTTCCACCTTGACACGACATGACTAATGACAGAAAAAGATGGCATGCTTTTATGAATAATGAAGTAAAATTTGTTAAATAGCATGACAAACATGCAATTCAGTTTTAGAGTCCTTAGTCTATTAAATGAAAACTGGTAGGATGGAAAAATTTAACTCTATTTTCATTGAATATTCAATTCTGATCGTGCAGGTTATGTTGACTAATGAAGAGTATAATTAGGCTATAAATACAAAATTTGACTAATATTTATGTGGGACATGCTTAGTTTAAACCAGTATGTGGGTATTTATTGTTACACAAGCAATAAACTCAATTACACATTAAATTTAATAGAAGCAAGTAAATTAAGGCACTTTAGTTTCTGTTCCCCAAAAAAAAACTGTTATAGTTTAAATTTTGATCAAACTAGTGTTACTTATGTCGTCAGTGGCATGCATATTTACAGTGTCATAAAAAAAAACATATCTCGGTGAAAGAAAAATTATAATAGGACATTTTGCCTATTGCAGTTGAGCAAAGGGACAGTAATGATATTTCTATACATGGGGCATTAAAGATCTTGGAAAGTCTGAAAATATGAGAGACTGAAAACCAAGGGAAACATTGGACCAATAATAAATAAAAGATATATAGCAACATTTTCGAAGGCAAAAGAAAACCAGAAACAAATAATGAAATATCAAAAGTCTCTCCGGCTTCTCAGAGGCGAGGGATGAGAAAAAGAAACATCAGCTATCTTCTCCATCTCACACTTTTAATCAGAGAACAAGAAGGTCCATGATATTGGAAACAATTGTCTGAAGAAATGTACAAAAGAAGCAGATGCGTATCATTCTGAAACTGAGCAATCTCATGGAGGAAAAAAAAACAACCAAAAAAAAAAAAAAAAAAAAACCAATAAATTTCCATACAAAAAAAAATTACAATAATATCACTGAGATCAAGTCTTTGTGAAAGAAAGTATAGAAAACTTGTGAGCAGCAAAGGTTCTAAGTTTAGTGAAACAAAGATGGAAAAAGACCTACAAAATGAATGAAATGACTTCAAGCAATGTCAGGGTCAGCTTGTGGGATATCCAACAGTCCTTATATTAGCAGTGAGACATGTGGTGTAACCAGGTCAATGTCTACATACTTGCTCTCAGTGAGAGACAAAGCTTTTCGCTAGGCTGAATATCTCCATTGAAAGTTAAATACCGAGACTAGTGTTCTCTAAAAAAAAAACAAAAAAACTAAGCAATGCCTAATTTGCATCACAAGCAGATGCTGGAAAACAAATTTCTCTAAGAACGGGAATGTTCATTTTTTTATGTCACTTTGAACTTGGCAAAACAAAAGAAGAGTGGCAGACAGAGTATATGTGCAACAAGCATAGGCAAAAACAATGACACGATTGTCAATAAATTAAATAGACATGAGACCAGTACAGGATAGAATTCTCAAATTTGACCCGAGATGCTGTTCCCATCAAAGAAATCTCTTGAAGCATTGAGCAAACATAACTATAGTAATCCATTATGAATAATCTAGTGTGTATACTAGCGTATACATCAAAATGCAATGGGCCTGTGTAAATCATAACATCCAAAGCTAGTTAAAAACAAACAAATACTAAATGCTTAGCAGTAAATGCATAGACCATTCCTACATCATCTGGAGGTTGCATAATGAAGTCATTAAAACAACTCTTAAAATATAAAATATACCATCAATTAAATAAATAGAAAAGAACAAAGGCGATCTTTACCATTTTTCAGAATATAAAGTCAAGTAGTCAGAACTATAAAGAAACATGATAAACTATCAGAGTATTGTTTCACGATTCACCTTAGTTCCAACATCCCCCATGAGTCTGTCTATAAGCTTGGAAATTATAAAATTGTTTTGCACTGCATTTAAGATAACACAGTCACATCCAATGTAATACAGAATACATTAAGTACCAGTACTGTAGAGGAGTATGCAGTTTTGCTAACACTATATATATATTATTTATTTATTCCTATATGTTTTGCAAATTATGTAACAAGGTTTTAAAGCAATGCTATCTTATAGCTAGGCTTGTAAAGTTATGAAAAACTTTTGACTGGGTTATCTGTGTGCTATATATATTCATATAAGGAAATTTATTTATTTTTCCTTTTAACAATTTCACAGTTATGGAAGTGCATTTGAGGTTAAAAATCGCTTGAACATAGTTCATCTTTGATAATGAAGCAAATATAAGATATCCTACATTTTATTTTCCCATCCTTATTATACTTAACTCATGACTAAATATAAATTTCTATAGTGGATTGCCTAACATTCAAAACAAATATCCAGTCAGTTTCCTGGTGAAATAAAATCAGATGATGAAGTCACTGCCAGATATGTACCATATTCTGCATGGTTTTCCATAAGAAGTATCAGCTCTGCACAGCTGAATAAAACAAATTTTCTTGGTTACATTTTCCTAAAACAGGCCAGAAAATTCGCTATTGAACAAAATTCTTCACAAATTCCTAATCACATGCCAGTGACAAAGTCGCGCCGGAGCGCCAACATACCAGCCTGGGCCTGGTCCAAGTGGGTCTGATATTCAATGATAGAGGGCGCCCCTGCTGCACCCAGGCCATATGGGTCCATCGGGGATGGCATGGCAGCTGAGGTGACTGTTCCTAGGGCACTAACTGCACCATAGGGGTTGTACATGAGGCCTGCATGCTCTCCAGGACCAGGGGATACCAGAGGTGGAGGTGCTCCACCGTTCATTGCCATGGACGTGGCTGCTGCAGCTTGGCTGGTAGCCACATGCATCTGAGGTGGAGGGAGCCGCGGTGCCAAAATGATGGGTGCTCCACCAGGAGCTCCTGGCTGGCGCATCTGTATGGCCATTGGCTGAGCAAAAACACGAGCATCTGGAGGAAGGATGTGGCCAAAAAAAAATAGAAGCAGGGCCAGAAAGTGCAGTGAGAGATGGAAAGGATCGAGTTGGAAAATGGGATGTGCCAAGAGAGGATGATAAGATAAGAGGAGACAAGAAAGTGGGGCAGGGGGTACGGGCAAAAATATTATTGCTCTTTATCTCTATTGAATTTTTTTACTTTACTTAACTTGCTAAGAAGTATATTGGACAGATGTCCAATGCTAATATATCTGACAAATAAAATTTTGATTTATAAACCAAATAGATTACCCTACGTATCTTCTTGAAAAACTGAAGGTTTGTATATTTCAATGACTGGTTTTCTTTTTTTTCTTTTTAATAGGTGATGATGATTGTTTTTTTATGAGTTTTGAAAACTAATAACACAACACAAGCATTATTAAATGTGACCTGTGGAGAAAAAGAAACAATTATAGACTCAATGCATTAGGGGTATGTGTCCTAAATCTCTTTGACATACCAGTTTCAGATTGACACACTAAATATTTGAAAATGATAAATGGAAAAGCAAGGCCGAGAGAAAATACGAGATACTAAAAGCAAGGTGACTACAAATATATCATGTGGAGGTTAGTGAGCAAGTAACGATTTCCAAAAGGTATTTTATACATGCAGTTGGAGAAAGAGGACTTGCAAAGACTGAACATCGCTGTGCGAAATGTTGAAGTGAAACGAAATACCATAGAAAAGTAATAGATGGAAACTGCTCTTAAAAAAAGGTCTAAAGCTTAAAGTATGAAATTTTCTTATGTGGGGGATACCTGGGCACTAAAAAAAAGACATGTTTAAGTAGCAGGATAATTGTAAACAGTATCAAAGCTTGAAGGTGCACATTTTTTTTTATATCACTATGAATATAATTCCTTTCTTGCATTGCAACATTTTACTCTTTCATTAAATGATGGAATTATTATCTAGGATACTGGATAAGTAGTAAAGTGAATTCTATTTTTTTTCCTTCCATTAGCGTGCATAAAAAAAAAAAACTTTACAAAGTGAATAGCATCATTCTGTTACCATCATTGAAAGCAAAATAACAACGAATATGTTAGTGTATCCTTAGTGAGAAAAAATTAATATGTGCAATGTTAATCACAACAAAATTAAGTAAATGTTACTGACAGATAGGGTGATAATTTGTGTATTCTATCCCATGGGGTCCTGTTCATACTATGAACTTCAGCTTATGATTCTTAAAGGATAAAGGGTAAGATATTTTTTTCCGTTTTTGTGCTGTTATTTTTATTATTATTATTATTATTATTATTATTATTATTATTATTATTATTATTATTATTATTATTGTTATTGTTTTTTTTTTTTTTTTTTTTTTTTTAAACAAAATTGGCTTTCATTATCTCCTGGGTAAGGCAAAGAAATTCATTCAACTAAACGTATGATAAGAAAATATGGAGTAACATTTGTTTCGATTCTTATGGCTGCTTTTTGGTGGACCATTTTAATACTTTACAACAGTTCTAAGATAAAAATGTCTTTTGAAATTCTGAAAAGACTAAATCTAAAGCATATAAATGGGGACTTCATTTCTGGGGGATTGGTTTTCCACGAGTGTAGATTACATAGCAGCGTTGCATTGCAATGGCAAGCTAACTTTAGCCTTTGAATAAAACACAATTATGATTAAGAGGAATAAATTAAGGGTTACGATCATTCTGCAAAACTCTACAAGAGATTCAGTCTGCTATCGATGACTATTTCGAACAAGGGTAACAAGGTAGGAAGGGACTCTGAGACTTGACTACAAAGAGTTAAAGGGTTACAGATATGTTAATATTAATACACACAACGGTTACAATAGTGTATAAGTAAGGTTAGGTACATCTGGGTCAGGCTATTTTTTTTTTTTTTGTTGTTGCTATGTTACAAACTACCAGCCTTTTCCGCTGTTGGTGTTAAGATTAGCGATTGAGGGGGTTAGAGGCAACACTAGACTACTATTTGAAAGAATCACAAGGGAGACGAACCATCAGAGACCGAGTTTTGCCCGCTAACGGGGATGAGGTGTGGCATGGCCGCAGGTCCGCGGAGCGCTCCTTGCTGGAGCGAGGGGGCGGGGGGAAGGAACATTGGCAGACCACCCAGCTGGAGGTGCGCCTCTGGAACGGCAATAGAAAACCACGCTAAGGGTTAAGGCCAGGCGAGAGAGTAGGACAGTGGTGTAAGTCTTCAGTCCCCGCGGGGAGAAAGCCCAGGCTAGGCCCGAGTCCCCCCGGGCATCTAATAGGCAACTAGCTGGCTAGCTGCACACAGGCATGGGTCTATTGGGCTGGCTGGATATCACATGTTCCTCGAATCTTAGAGAAGCGAACGGGCTTGTACAAGTAAAAAAGAAATCCCGTTTCATAACTGAAGTTTTGGTTGAAATGGGGATCTAAATGGATTTGACCGATTAGACGAAGGGATCTTGAACTGAGCTGAATTTTTTGGATACTAGTCTCGCAAATAAAAAAAAAATAAAAATGGTCATAACAACCACGAAAAGTTAGAGTTAAAAAAAATCTAAGCCCATGATAGTGTGCAGTCCATCCACTAGAAAAGCTTAGAATCAAACACAGCAATAGGGGGGTTTCCATAACCACAGCGGTTGTCATGTATTATACAACACATGTTATCTACCTATCACAAGTTCAAGATTTAAAGAGCTATACAACCACAGCTTTTATGGTTTCCTCAGCATTTGCTGCTACGCCCATCTAGCGACTTATCTTCATTCAGTGAGAACAAAATGGTACTTTTTGGTCATTGTAGTTCAGGCTTTAAAACCGGGTGCTATATGTAATTAGTTTTAAAATAATGGAAAAAGATGCTTTAGGTGGCGATGTTCTTTTCTTGACAAAAGTGTACAATATCTTGAAGACACCGCCAACATCTTGAAGACAATGTATACAAAAATTGGCCAGACCAATAAATCCAAAAAGTCAAATATATATTTGAAAGTATATTAGATATCAATACACTATCGATTTTCAAAATTTCTTTTAATGAAGCTAAAACTGATGAAATATACTTTTGTCATTTGAGTTTGTCATGTCGAAAACTTTGATGAGCTTCTACACAGGAATAACGACGAAAGTTAAATAGATCAAACGTGTAATTTTGCCAACTGCGGTTATGGAAAGAAGCCCTTTGCATCTTAGAAAGTAGAAATTAAACACACAAAACACTGCTAAATTATGAAATACGTGATTGAAAAAAAAAAAAAAAAAAACAACAAAAAAAAACAGCATCAAAATATCAATGCTAACTATGGGGAAAGGAACTAAAGAAAGCCACACACTGAAGCTAAAAGAACAAAACAGCCATTTGCAATATACAATTATATATCAAAGAAAGGGAGTAAATAGCAATGCTCCAATAAAATCCGAATATAAACAGTGAATATTATATTTCATGTGCAAGATGGATTACTAAACAAACAATGAAATGGTGGGTCCACTCACAGCCGGGTGGTTAAAGCACATAATAATTATCTACTACAAATAAAAATTAATGCAAATAAGAATAAGAAAGGCTGTGAGACTAACCAAAAATGAGTAAAAACGAAAGTTACATACTGAAAGAGGTAATCTTAAGGTAAAAAAAAAAACTGTCATTACATCAATATAACAAGAGAAAGCAAGATGTTCATTGTTGAGAGCGGACGATTTCTGTGTCCATTTAATTACTTAAGAAGACTTTATTTATTCTCAACCCACGAAATAAACTAAATATCATGTTAAACTTTTTTTATTGCACATGAAAAAGTAAAAACGTCAGCAAATCAAAAGTCAAATAAAGAATAAAACAGAAAGAGACTGGGGAAAACTGCAAAGGAATAAGGCTGGATCTCTGTGATGGTATATTGAGCTGCAGGAGTATGCACATCTACTGGCACAATAAGAAAATGAAATGCATGCATGTAACCAAATTATAAAGGCTGTCTGTGTCTATTCGCAAAAAAAGTGAGACTATGAAGTTCATACATGATGAGAGACATATGTGATGAAATATAAAAATCACAATCAAACATTTCAAGAGAAAAAGAAAGTGGCGCTGCAAAGTTGTAATAAACGTATACATTGCTATATATAGATATACATATGGTATAAATTTATAAAACATGTCCGTGTTGTCAGTGATATCACCATGACTGCTTCAGGCTTGGAGTAAAGCTGGTTGTATTTTATTTGAGTAGGGGGTTATTACATGCTGTAGCAAGTAATCCAACTTTTAAATTTTCACTATTGTGCCATGTACAATCACAAGAAAATCACAGACTAGAAATTACATCTTGTGGAAAGCTACAGCTAGCTAGGTTAAAAAGGAACTCAACCAACAATGTTCGACACAACCATGCGTAAAGGATATGAAAAGGCACAAGTTCGTCATAAAAATTGACCATCCACAACGAGTATGTGTAGGCCTTAACAAATGGGTCTCGTGCAGAAACAATATTTCAAAGACGAAACACGCCCACACACACACACAAACAAAAAACACTTTCTAAAAAAAAAAGTTAAGGAAACGGTTAAAAGTGGGCCAGATTTAGAAACCTTCAAGTATTAGCTCTAGATATGTTTAACGAGATTTTTCAGCCGAATAAAGCTTTTTTTCTTTTCCGCCAAAACGATACTAGCTCCGTGAGATAATTACTCAATAAAAAATGCAAACGCGTTGCCGTTATAAGATAAAATATTAATGACGGGGGCACCAGACTTGTTTCTCGGGAAGCCAGCATGACAGCCCAAGCAGTGAGCATCGTCACTACACAGACGTGGAAATACACGTCCCTAGCTATAATCTAATCATACTGATTTTTTTTTTTTTTTTTTTTTTTGGGTGGCAAATTAGTGTTGCCGAAACGGCGGCCTTCTAGGGAAGAGGAAAATAGTGAGAGCAAAATTGCCAGGGTAGAGTGGGGGAAATTTACAAAATTAACTTGAAGTTTTGCGTGTGAAAAAAAAAGAGTGATTCAAATAGATCTAAGAAACAATGCCCAAGGGGTCATACAGGAATGATATTATTTCTTCGAGAGAAAAAAAGTAAAATAAAAAAGGTAATGCATTCTGGTATATTTGGTCGTGCTTCCGTCAAAGCAAGGTCACTCAATGTTTTACAAACACAACATAAATTTAAAGCCACTTATATGATAATTTCAAAAAAGCTATCTTGTGACGTTCTGATGTTAACTTTTTCTTTTTCTCAAATAAATGATTAAAACACTCATTGAAGTGTTCAAACCCACATCTTCACATTCAAAATTATTTCTTTAAAATGCCACAACAGGAGAAGCCATGCAAAATAGAATAAACTATAGGAAAGCAAACATTTTGGTACAACACAATACACAGATGAAAACAATATGTGCGATAATAGTCGATATTGGTTATGTAAGAACCAAGGGAAACCACAAGGTATGCAAGTACAGGAAGGGAAAGAGTGTGCAGTGAAGGAAAATCAGCGCCCAGGGCAAAGTGCATGATAATGTTTGCACGTCTTTGCCAGCTTGGGAATGAAAAAGCACTTGAATAAAAGAAAGTAAAGCCTAAAAACTAAGAAAATAAAGGATTAAAGAAAATATATATAAAAAAAAGACACGCTGTTTGGACTGAAAACGAGCAAAGACCAGCGCCACAGAGGTAACAGGAGCAGCAGCAGCACAATCACCATCCGCAGAACGGGGAAAACGATCAGCAAATAAGAAAGGTCAAGGTCAGAGAGACTTACGACCAGGCACGGCGGCGCCCGGCGGGATGGGCGACGGCGACGGCTTGCTCGTGTCGCGATACGTGCCGTTAATGATGGCGAGCTCCATCAGCTGGCGCTTCTTCAGGTCGTCCTCGCCGTCAGGCTACGGTAGGCGGGAGTGGGTGGGGTCAAGGTCACGACGGGACATCACCAGGAGAAGGAACAGGAAAGGTATCAAGGGTTAGTTTGTGTCATGAGGGTAGGTTGGATGGTTACAACTTTCAACCATTCGACTGAGGAGATCCTGGGGCAGTCATGGAATCAGGCGGGATAAGTGGTTAAGATTAGTTGTTTTTATTTTTTTTTTTTTCCACGGTACTGGTTGATACGTGGTAACAATTGAGTAAGAGGAGCAGGTGCTGAAGACATGTTAACAAGGAAATGTTAGTAGCGGCCGCCAGTGAGGTGTTGCGGCAACCTGAAAAAGACAAAACCTTTTTATTGCAGAACTCGCCCAATGGGTTGGACCATCGGTCGATCCGATACTAAATTGCCTCTGAAAAGGTCAAGACAGCTCTGTACTTGTCCGGAAGCAAAGATGAACAATGAACCATAGGTACAGTGGTTTCATCTTTTATCGCCTGAAATCATAAAAAGGTCATTAATAGTCGTGCGTAAACGTTGCTGGGATAGAGTAAAGGAGAGGAGGACATGTTAGCAACACAACACTAGATCTTTCCATGGAAGGTCTGACGGGACGACCTTGCCACGCGTCACGTGAGGGTTAATGGGGCCGGAAGTGACGTCCTCGACTGGAGACTTACGTGCTAGCTGGGCAGGGTGGATGATCTTTGCGTCTCGGTACGTGCCGTTCATGATGGCCAGCTCCATCAGCTGCCGCTTCTTCAAATCATCTTCGCCGTCCGGCTGAAATAAAGCGGGCTCATCAGACATGCATGCTTGTTTTTGGCTTTGTTTTTCTTATGCATTTTCATGAATATTTAAACTTACTTCTTGCCAAATATGTCCAGTAAATGATATATAAAGACAGTATTCTTAAAAAAAAAAAAAAGAACCTAAGGTCTACATATGAAGATTCTCAATTGAGCATATCGATTTTGGGTTTTCAGACTTCAGATATTGGTAAAAATTCCATTGAAGATTTTCTTGTATGTTTATTTTTCTCATTTGTAAAGCTGTGGGAGGTGGAAGTTCATTAAATGGACATTCATAGTCCTTCCTTTTCCGGTGCAGTTCAAGCCTAATAGTATGGCAGCAGATATGATTAAGCGTCCGCCGTAGTGAATGGAGCAATTTACAAGGGAGCGAGTGTCTGTGACAGAACACGCACGCTCAATGATAGACCAGGGGTGCTTTCTACTGATATACTCCTCACATATAGGTGAAGCATGGGTTGTCTTTACTATGGGTATTGCAAGATACGTTGGGGAAAGTCTGGTATAGGTAGAGAGAAAGAACAGTGAGACTCAGGCAGACGAGGAGAGGAACAGGCAGAAACAGAGGGAGTGATTGACAGGTAGAGGGAAAAGAGGAGAAAGGAAGAGGGTTAGCACAAGAAAAAACATAGGACGGAGAAATGGATAGGATAAGAAAGAGGCATGTGTCACAAGAATAAAAAGAATGGCATCATTATTCTCCAAACTGTAAAAGAATCAAGGTTCAAAGTTGACCAATGGTCAGCGATACTAGTTAAATTGAAAACTATCGGAGTGCATGACTTTGCTTATGCTCGGTATGAATCTATTCAAAAAAAGATGGGGGGGGGGGGGGGTGTTGGTGACGGAAAATCCGTACCTTAAAAAGAATTAAATAAAGCAGAGAATTTGTTGCCTGGCAAATTAAAAAAATTAAAATAAAAAACAGGAGGTTTGGTTTCTTCACATCAATCAGAACAGAATGGGAGGGGAAAAAATATTTTGTTCAATTCGCAAAATTAGCATCCATGTACTTGTTCCTCTTGTATACTCTTTACACTCACCAGTAACTCCTATGTTAAATTTAGAATCACGTTTTGTTTGAACTATACATAAACTTTGCAAGAACTGTAACTCTGGCTTGTTGAATCAAGGCAGAATATCCTAATGTATAATGACATAAGAAGGCCGAATGTTATTCGCTGTTTTGTGAGGGCCAGGTTTTGGATTGGAATAATATTGCCTTTGCAAGACATAAACAAAAACGAAAAAAAAAATAAATTACTTGAAGTTACTTCACTTACAATTTATATTGAGGAAATAAAAAAAAACAAGAAAATAAATTCTTGCTAGGTACAGATTTGGGTAAATAACAGATACGCGGGTTTGGCAATGGCATTCGGATGCTTTCAAAAAAAAAAAAAAATTAGTGGCTGCATTCCCATAATGACTCATGATTTTTGGTTTCGACGCTTTATAGCCAAAAAGTTTCTGCGTAGTCTCGACTTTCGTTTATCACAAATTGAATCTGTCGAAAACCTCTGCTTACCAGACGGTCGAACTACGTACCTATTTAGGTGAAGTTGCGTTTAGAGAGAAAAGGGGTTGAAAACTCATTATTCTTCGTATTTTTTTTTTATTTTCCGATCCGCGTAACTAACCCATTCACATTGAGTTTTAGAGGTTACCCTCATTCTTCTTTTTCTTCTTCTTCTTCTTCTTCTTATTATTATTATTATTGTTATTATCGTTGCCCAGAAAAGTTTAGCATGGAGCAAAAAAGGAGATATAATTAGTTAAACCCACAAAAACGTTTACGACCACCCGCAAAAAGGCGGTACCGCTAAATTGATTCATTTGATACTTTGTCGGTGTGTGCGTGTGTGGGGGGGGGGGGGGAATAGATAAATACAAATTGAAAATGTCTAGATCCATTTGGCGCTTCCTTCGCGTGAGTAGCCGTATACCCAATCTGAAAAAGCCCCCGCCATTTCGAAGAGTTTCAAATTTCCTGATTTTCGAAACAAAACCAAAAAAAAAAAAAAAAAAAAAGGAGTTTTCCTTTAATTTTACAAATCTTTTTGACTCCAAAAAAGTGCAGCGAACCTGCCTAGCGTGCTTCCAACAAATCATGTTAATTTTGCTGCTTCCTTTGACTTTTTATTTTGAGAAAGACAAGCAGCATTGAAAAATTAAGATGTCAAATCTGGCTGGGGATCAAGATCAAATTCGTTTATTCTAGGAAAAAGTTGACGTCTGGGAATATTGAGGAATAAAAACAACAACAACAATGCGATAAAACGAGGAAATGTTCTAGTGGATGAAAAATTAACCCAGAACTAAAAACACTATGTTTCATCCGTCTTTGCTTTAACTTGAAGAAAACAAATCTGCAGAGTGTGCGATTCCTTGTTCCAAGGTAAAAACGATAAACTATCCTCTTCTCTCAGAGAGGGACAGGGGAAGAGAGAGAGAGAGAGAGAGAGAGAGGGGGGGGGGGAAGAGGGAGGGGGGAAGGCACAAAAAAAGATAGAGATAGATGGAGAAAGAGAGAAACAGAGCGAGAGAGATAGATACAGAGACAGAGATAGATACAGAGAGAGAGATAGATAGATACAGAGAGAGAGAGAGAGAGAGAGAGAGAGGGGGAAGAGGGAGGGGGGAAGGCACAAAAAGAGATAGAGATAGATGGAGAAAGAGAGACACAGAGCGAGAGAGATAGATACAGAGACAGAGATAGATACAGAGAGAGAGATAGATAGATACAGAGAGAGAGAGAGAGAGAGAGAGAGAGAGAGAGAGAGAGAGAGAGAGAGAGAGAGAGAGAGAGAGAGGAACGCCCCAGCTGCGATAGCCATCAATCTGTGATGTTGCTGTTTTCGAAGCTCCATCCCGCCGTCTGACAGAACACGTGTGGAATGTATGTGAAACGTTCAGGAGCGGTAAGGCGGCGCTAGAACTGAAAACGTTTGGCACACTGGTATAACAAAATATACCTATAAAAATCAAAACGGTAGGCCTAAGAAAAAGGAGAGAGGAAAAAAAAAAAGAGAAGAGCCACAGAAGACAAAGAAAAACACATAGCTTATGAGAAAGTGCGAAGAAGGGCGCATGATAACTATGACTAAAGAACCTAAGGAAGGGTGACGGATGAAATTTAAAAAGTGAGCAGTCAGGGGCGAATTACAGAAGCGCAGAAAGAGCGAAGTAAATTGGCTGTGGGGAAAAAATGACCGACTTGAGTTTTCTAGTGCACTCATAACGGAGGAGTTGAGGAAAAAGAACATGACTGTTGCACGACGTCAGGTAAAGAGAGAGAGATAGATAGAGAGATAGATATATATATATATATAGAGAGAGAGAGAGAGAGAGAGAGAGAGAGAGAGAGAGAGAGAAAAGAGAAGAGAAGGGAGGAGAAGAGAGAGAAGAAAATTAATGACAGAAGTTGCTAATGCGTTTCACGCCGTATATTTTCTCCTCTTAAAGTATCCCTCGGTGAAAGAGATGTGCTGTAGAACGGTCATAATTATACGCCTAATAAGAATATTAACTTTCTTATTTTCTTAGCATTGGCTCTCAGCGTCCATTTCTAGTTCCTTCACAAGAAGAGAAAAGGGTTGAGATACGCTGAGTTGGTTTGCAATGGCCGTGAGACTGAGCACGCGCGCTCTTCGTGATGCGCACGAACACACACGGTATGTTCGAACCTCGTTGAATTCCGTGAGGTAGGTCGGAGTTCTCATTCCGTCTTTCCAGCTACAGTCTGTATGAGGAGGGCATTGGAGTTAGAAACAACGTGGAGAAGAATTCGAATTCTCAATACACGAACCAGTTACTGATCATATTTTATCAATAAAGTTGTCTATGTAAATCACGGTGTGGTTTCAGACAAGGTAAAAGTATATTCTTGAGCGAACAAGCGACAAACGTGTGATATAACTTCGGGAATTTCGGAAAACCTGGCTCAAAGATGTTGGAGAATGGGAATGGTTTTTTTTTTTTTTTTTTTCGAAGACACGGCTAATCTCTGTAGCAGGCAACTGCTAAGACTGGGTTTAAGCATTTACCAAGGTAAACCTACATGTATTTTTAATTAAAGGTAATAAACATCTACTTGCTGAAGGTTTTTACATTCCTTTTTGGCATTAACCCAGGATTTTTATTCAATCGCCTAAAACACATCATTCAAATATATTCAGCAGGTACACGCCGCATGTCAACGTAAAAGACAAACTCAAAATACGATGAGGTGTGAACCAATGGCTATACATTATCCTTTCTAGTGAATCTGAGTGCTTGAGAGGGGCTGGAAACAATAAAACGCAAACATGGATTGAGCTGAACGATAGACTGCATTATTTTGATATATTCGATTTACTACATCCGCCATGTTTTGAATATAATTGTAGTGTACCATCGCATTGGAGGTGGGGGCAGAACCGGACCCATACTGACACCCACAGAAGTCAGAGCGGCAGAGAAATTTCTAAATCGATTAAAATGTTTGAACATTTTTTAACTGGACATCCTCCAGGTAACAGAAGCCTCAGGCTTTGCTCATAAAATTTAAAACAGGAGTATGGAGAGATGGCTCTCGCAAAAGGTTTGGCACAGTAGTGCTCGGCGAAGACAATGCCAAGATGTCTTTCTGATAAGTCCAGTGACAAAGACACGTATGTCGCTTACGGTGAAGCTATGACCATGCTGTAAAGGAGTTTGATTTTTTTTTAAAGAAATGGAGGGGGGGGGGGAGGTGAGAGAGAGAGAGAGAAGCCGTTAGAGAAAGGCTGGGGGAAAAAAGTCCCATAGACAGAGAGAGAGAGAGAGAGAGAGAGAGAGAGAGACTATCCAATAGTAGAGGTTGAGATAAACCTGAACGAAGACAAAATATATATTTATTGTGATGTTCCGATTATTTTAATTAATAAAAGAATTTGTGGGATCAGCGAAGGAAAGTAAATACGATTCCAAAACAGAAGTAAGATTAACCACGAGCTTATCAAAAGTCAATGCTCACGATCACACATTGAACGATTCTTTCAACCAGAAACAGACGGGAAAGGAAACACTTAAAACTCGTGAAGCGCTGGATGAATTTTGTGAACATAACTAAGGATGACTTTAGAGGGTGAAAATAAAAATGCTATTGGTCGGGAGGCTTCAAGATAACGTGAAGATAAGTACAGTAAAGTGAATAGCCTTTTCGGCGCCGGGGTCCCGCAGTGTTCCAGATAAATAAAATAAAATGCGTGCCAAGTTTCAATAGGATGCGAAGTTTCTTATCTGCACCGATGAGCTAAACAGAACAGTTGCTAAGGCATGTGCGTGGTGAGTCTAAACCAGGAAAATTTATGGCGCAGGGGTCTCTTGATAACACAAGTCCAGACATGTGGAACGGCTTTCTATAATTGTTTATCACCCCGTGAATCTAAGCAACTAAAAAACTAAAACAGAACTAAAGACATGTCGGTATCAGAAGTGTTAATCCTAGGAAAACCGTTGTAGGCTTTTCGCACATAGGCATGCCGGGAGGTATGAGATAGCTGCATTCAGCTTACAGGAAAGAAAAACTTCACGGAAGAAATGCTCCAAGATACTATTACAATCAAAAGAGGAACCGTTTTGTTTCAACCTATTTCAATAGGTCAGTTGGTCGGAAAGCTCAAAGGTGTTTGTATTGGTAACAGTTTTAATTCTATATTGGCACTTCTTTATGATCAATAGGGTAACTAGCTACTGCAATAAATTATAAAATGATCACATATTTGTATCATCATCAACATCATCTTCATCGTTTTTTCAATTTGATCATCTATACGTCTTGAAATTGGGAGAGAGAGGGAGAGAGAGAGAGAGAGAGAGAGAGAGAGAGAGAGAGAGAGAGAGAGAGAGAGAGAGGAGAGAGAGGGAGGGAGGGGGGAAACGGGCGACAACTTTTCACACACGATTCATTTTTTTTTTTTTTTAAATGCTCAAACAAAGGGCAACGAAGCTATTGTATAATTAACAAAAATTAAAACCTGGATGCCGCGAAATTTTATTACTTCAGTATCAACACTGATGGGTGGGGTATGCATTGGCATTGTAGGCGAAGAAACAAACCATTTCTATCATTTTGCATGATACAAAACATCATTTTCATAGAATATATACATTTGACCCTTTTGCTCCTATTTGTTTTAATGTGTTTTCTGTAAGCGTGACATGTAAGAAAAATGTAGTGTGTCAGGTAGTTCTTATACTAAACCTCTGTTCGTCCAACTTTAACAAAGAGCAGTCTTGTCCATAGCAGTTTTTATCCCGAACCTCTGACAGCCACGGCATAGTACACATGACTCTAATTCTATGCACATTCTCTGACAATGAACATACAGCTTAGGCCACATGACCGCAACACTCATTGCTAGTACTAGTATGCTCGTCTTCATAACATCAGCATACAGATGTAGAGCTGGTGTCAGTCAAACCATGGCATGGTCAGTGAACTCAATGAACACGTATAGTAACTGTTATGCCCTCAGCTGAGGCAAGAGAGGTTGCGTTTGAGACAGTACCATCTATCTAGTTTTAGATTCATGGCCACTGGGTGAAAAACAGGTGTGGAAATGCATTACCGTAATGACAGGAAGGTTGTGCGGAACAGAGGGAGAGAGAGAGAGAGAGAGAGAAAAGGAGAAATAAACAGAGATGTAAAGAAAGGAAAGGAATATTTGGGAGTCGGTGACAAAGAGAGTATGTGTGTGTGTGGGGGGGGGGGGTTGGGGAGGAGGAAAATGGAGAGAGAGAGAGAGAGAGAGAGAGAGAGAGAGAGAGAGAGAGAAAGGATGGGGAGAAATAAACAGAGATGTAGTGAGAGAGGAAAGGGATATTTGGGAGTCGGAGACAGACAGAGAGTGCGAGTGTGTGTGTGTGTGTGTATGTGCGGGAAAAAAAAAAGGGGGGGGGGGAAGAGGAGGAGATAGAGAGAGGCAAATAACGTTTGTTTCTTTCCACCTGTTGCTTTCGGAGTCCTGAACAACAGATAAAAAAAGATATTTGTAGTGACAGGAAAGCTTATGAGTTAAACATTATAGGGTGTCGCTACTCCCCACAGTTGTCACCCAAGGCCCTGTCTAAGTTTATATAAAATCAATATGAATATGAAAAGATAGTCAAAACTTTACGAAAACCAAAGAGGGAGTTTCCAATGGCAACATCTTAATATATTATAAAGAGCATTATCAATACAGATGCATCAACGTGATCGAAATTTAAGAAGTATATATATATAACTTTCTTTTCTTATTATAATGACATTTAATGTAGTTTCGATAGAATGATAAAAATGTGTAGGTGGCACCTTTAACAGATATATTTCATAGAATTTAAAGAGAATTGAAATTATATTCAATGCCACAGTTTTAAGATAAGATCAAAGTAGCAGAGCATAAAAAAAATTCTTAGATTAAATCACATACATAAAAGCAATACTCAAAGGCTAAACCACAGGTTCAATGCAGTGAGAATTTTACATCTCATTTAATTTACTTCTTCAATAGAGCAGCCTCAATAATATTTTTCATAAAAAAAAATCTGTATAAAACTTCGCTTAAATAGCCCTTAACTATTATTATTCATAGCATGACCCACTTGCATTAAGTTATTTGTCACTTGAGAGCTTAAGATCTGGGCAATGATGAATTCTCAACATCTTGATTATGGTATTATGTTAAAATCAGACATATTTAAACACATGCGAAACCATTCTACGAAGAAGTGCAAAATATTTTATAAGATGAGGCTCCAGACTCAATCAAAGATCCAAGGCTACCTTTCGTCTTTAACACGCGCTTATCTATTGTTCTTTCCCGTATATTATCTTATATATTCACTAGCTCGGAGGCTTCCTGTAGCAGTACTCACCGCGGGCACGAGAAGTTTTTTGACCTCCTCCTTGGCTCTCTGGAGCTTGATCTCCCCTCTGTTGCGTGTGTCTTCTACTGTGATCAGCACGTGAAGCTCCTCGTTTAAATGTTCCCAGTTAGCTTTGCCCCGGTTCTGGTCTTCCTGTTTCGGAAAAATGACGCGATTAAAAATTAACGATCAGTGTTATACTTGATAGAATACTTAATAACTCTTGTTTCGAGGAGTTCTGTGTTAAAACATTTAAAAACAAAATGTACATATAGATTCAAACTACTCCCATTGTTACAAGGCAGCCCATGTTTCCCTTTCCCCAGACGCGATTAAGATGCAAAGTGTCTCCGCTCATAGCCATGGCTTTGAATGGAAAATACATTTTGGAAGTGTGTTGGAGTTTGCCATTGTTGAGTACAATAAAAAAAAAACGCTGGATCTTTGGACACTGGACAATGAATACCTATTGAAAGAATTTTAAAAAAATATGCTTGGGGGAAATCTTTCTACTGAATAATAATTACAATTTCTTTGGTTGAAGAAGAATAACCACCGAAAGATGAAAGGAAATGCCCCATGGCAGTGTGAAGATGAAATTGGGCTACTATTACCAGGCGGATAGAAATCTACAGTTCGGGACATGTTTTACATTTACATAAAATCTATTTGAATAAGAAAAGTAATGACAACAACAAACCACAAACCGACAAAGGAACATTCGGGGATTAAGAAAAAAAAAGGGACCGGCAAAATGAGAGATGATGACATCGAGAGATTTGGCCGAGGTATAGAGCAAAATGTAAGCAACTTTAAGCGGTGCAAGGAGACAGGAAAGATAAAAACAGAAATGGAAACGAGAACAAACTGCCCATCAGGATGAAACGACGAGCAACGTGTGAGTAAGAAAGCCTGGGTTCTTATTTTAATAAAACGAAAACTCAACTCTTCTTCTCAAACAAGGCTTGGTACGCGTATAATGATCGGATCAGTGGGAAGCAACCTCGGAATCCCCCTTGGGGAATTCCATGAAAATCCCACTTGTCCACAAGTGTTAGGCCGAACCCCGACCCGCTAACCAAGTCCATTAGTTTTGCCAGTAGGAGAGTTTCTGGGGCCAGTAGGAGCGGCCAACGCACTAGACACAATAACTCACTCAAATTAGCGACACCGGGAACATCCTCTGGAACTATTTAGCTCGACCGTAGAGAAGTGGTCCGTCAACTAAGCTAAAAGTCTTATAAATAACGTTGTTAAAAGAAAAATAAAAAGAGATCCTTCCAAAGTCAACTTCCAACTATTTCTAGATAGAGCTGTGGCAAAAGTGGGAACATTGAATTATAAAAATAAGGCGTTATTGCACAACCACAGTAACTTCTTGTTAAAATGAATCTTTACATTTTAGCAAAAATGGTAAGCAATTGGAAAAAAAAATTGAACAGCGGAGAGGGAGGAAAATAAGGGGTGGGGGCAACGGCAAATTAGGCTTGAGAAAGGTCAAAGACATGCAAAAAAAAAAAAAAAAAAAAAAAAAAAAAAACCAACGCAATAATTGCCCGATGGGACAAGTCCTAGATAATTATAAAGAAATGGTATGAATATGGCAACCCAGGTCCGGCCAGTTGATTCTAAAATGTTTCCTCAATAGACAGATATCAAGACGGAGAAAATAGTGTGGAGGAAAGGATGAAGAGCCAATTGGAAAAAGAAAAGAAAAGAAACGAATTGGACGCTGCAGAATCATCATCGATAGATGATTTCGAGAATGTCTGAATGTGGCTGACAACCCATATCAGATGGTAAGATAATTCAGGAGCATCGGGCATATTAAGGTCTCTTGTTTTTTAACCACCTTTCCTCGTTTCAAACTCATTTCTCCGTTCTGAGCTAAATGACCGCTCTGAGAATATAAGAGGTGGAGGGGGAGGGGGAGGCTGAGGCACATAAGCACGCACAATTTGACAAAAGCCAGAGTTGGTTGGTCACGTAACTGTAATACAGACCGGGCAGAGCCCTAATAACGGGCGAGTCTAAACCCATCCCCCTGTGATGATCGCTGCGCTTCCCTCGCTGGGATGATACAGCATGGAGATTCTACATCCAGATACGATTTACGGCGATTTCCTTCCGACTGGAGTGGGGAAGGGGGCAATGAGAGAGAGAGAGAGAGAGAGAGAGAGAGAGAGAGAGAGAGAGAGAGAGAGAGAGAGAGAGAGAGAGACCAAGAGCAAAAGGAGGAAAGAGAAAAAAAATCAATGCTGCTTTCACAGCGGGTCAGGGAACATGGCAAATATCAGGGGCTAGCGCAGTTACCCGATATAATCACGTTGTTTTGGCCTTAGATCCACCGCTGCCCATCATCTTTTTCTAGTAATTTGAACCCTAAAATAAAACGAGTTGACAGAGTGCAAGTAAAGCGAAACGGTAAATCTAGAATTGCCGAAAAAAAATTAGTGCCAAATCAAGGAAAATGAGACTAGGGAAATTTAGGGAGAGGGAGGGGGAGGGAGAGAGAGAGAGAGAGAGAGAGAGAGAGAGAGAGAGAGAGAGAGAGAGAGAGAGAGAGAGAGAGAGAGAGAGAGAGAGTAAAAAAAAAGAACACAAATACGACAAAACGGACGGACAGCGAGAGTAATAGGGAGGGGCAAGCTAAATTTTAAAGTTCACGGAAATGTATGTATAAGATTAAAGACCTCTAAGTCTACAAGTGCTGGCAGAGGCTTTAATATCCTCAGGAAAAACTGATCGCGGTAAAAAGGTTAGGAATTTTTCTTTTCTAAACCGGAGAAAGGGCGCCTTTAATCGTTATTTATAATTTATCCAACCGACTCTCATGATTTAAAATTAAGTATGGTCATCCACAGTTCGTTAGGAAAATTAGAAGCAGTTTCGACATCCCTAAACAAAAAGCGGCCGATTCTCAAGCCCATACTTTTCCCTTTCTTTTTCTTCCTTTAAGACAGTATTATTAATTTTACTCTCTTTCATGAGAGGTTTTCTTTTTCATTTTTCTTTTAAAAAATTCGCTGCAAATATAAAGAACTGAACGATGCATCTTTTGGTGTTCCACTCCAGAATCTAAGAGCGTGGGCTACGAGAGTATGGTCCGCCATTAGAGTGGTCTCGGTCTTACATTCAATACTAGCACCAAAAGATGTTCAACAGCTTCAAGAAGCACACATCAGCAGGGGTAGCAGTAAGTGCTTTTTTGTCCTTTACACAATCCAATGGTCGCGGGAATGAAGCATCTGGAGGACTCAATGATCAGGATGTAAAAGTTATGAAAAAGATAAGAGACTTTATCAAATCGACTTGTATGAGGGGTAGCTATTACGTAAAATGAACGAAACTTTTGGTTATGGGTCGTAACAGTGTTCATTAGAACTTCTTTATACATATACATACACATGAACTGAAATAATAGGTGTTCTAAAATTTGGCAGCTATTGCTATTAAGCTACATAACAACATATGCCGGTTTATTTTTCTGCAAATTTTGGTTACGGCTTATCAATGTTATGGAAAAGTCTGAACTACCAACCGCTGAATATGGAATTAAATATATCGTGCACTAGTTAAATATGCAGGCGTCTGGTCGGTAAAGTTTTTATTCAAAAAAAAAAAAAACAGGATATGTTTTAGGCTTCTAGAGCAACATTTACGAAGCTGAGGAGGGCAATTAACTTTCTGAAGTCAGGAAACTTTATAGTCCTACCAGGGCGAAACGCCATTACTTAGAACATTTTAGATCCTAAAGATGCCTCAGGTAATTTACTGACTTCCCCTCGCCCTGGTCTTAGTGCATCGGCCTCTCCTTTCAGGAATGATTACTGAAGAAGTTTGAAGGAATTTTAAAATATTACAATACATCCTTCACTTTTTCTTTCTTTTGGTTTATACTTTTTGTTTGGTTTCCTATCATTAGGAAGTTGTTAACATTGTTCCAAAATAAAATATCCAACTCTTTGGTTGTTTTTGTAAGCCAGTAAATGTAGATGTGATTGGCTCGAAGATCTCAACATCTCAAAAACAAAGTCAACCGTAACTTTTCATCTCTAGATCTCATATTAAAGCAGTTATTTATGCATCACTTGCCAAAAAAAATGTGCTTGAAACAAACTGGGTTAGAGAGTCTTATTTTCTTTTTGAATTATTGAAAGTTCTCGAATGTCATAGCTAGGTCGTGTCAACAGAGTGCTTCCAAAAAAAAAGCTCGTTTCATCTTCGATTTTTTACACAAAACTGCAGAGCACCTGAACATCTATAAGGCCATTTTTGTGTATGTCTATGTGGTTCTTCTTTTCCCCCTGCACTTGATGTCTATGTGATCAAATAACAAAGGTGCTTTGTTTGCTCACTTCTGGGCGAATGAACGCGCCAGAGGTGAAAATGCTGTAAACATGAGGGTTAATGTTTTGCCGCAAAGGGAATACAAGGGGAGGCTTCCGAGAAAAACCTGGCTTTAATCGATGCATCCAAGTTAGAAAGTAACCCGCCCGTTTAGTTTTTAGATGAGGGATCCAACCAAAGACATGCAAAAGGTAATATTTTTACAGGTTTTGAATAGTTATGGCATTTGGAAAATACACCTATCTAGCGACCGGAATGCGTATTTCTTCCTTTTTCTTTTGGCTTTTTATTACACATTCGACGCAAGATGTTCATAAAGATTCATCCAAAGACCACTCGATATTCTCAGTACAATTAGAGGCCCAGCAAAAAAAAAAAAAAAGGACGCATTTAATTTGACCTGATTGCAGTTTGCCATGTCGCTTCAATTTCTCTCTTCAACACTTAAAATTCATGTCAGTTCTGGGGGGGGGGGGTACTACTAGTTCCAAGCATGCCATGTATTTAAAAAAAAATATTTGAGTCTCTCTGGAGCAATTTTAATTTCAGAAAGAAAGAGTAGAAGGTCTATTTATCTGACGTTTTATACAACCACAATCCAGTGTATCCTTTCATCCTTATTCTTCCCGCAGCTGCAGTCTTGTTACTATCCAAATCTAATATCTGAATTGCGTTTTTACCACCCCACACGCCGATCTGCAACTTCTAGTTCCCACCAACGAGGACACAAACACACCGATATACCATTCAATACAATGAAACTACTGAAAACAGCGTTTCTCGGCTTGAGCTTCATGTATGTAAATGTGAAGCAGCAGTCGGTTGTAATTACCTGCGGAGTGACCACGTCAACGCCAGCAGTTCAGACCCTGATCGACTATTGATATTTTCAGGAAACAACGCTTCCCCTTGGGAGATCCCGCCAGGGTCCTATTCAGTGTCAGCTGGCCATGGGTCCAGATCCAGCCACGGCGGAATGGCATCTCGAGCCCATTGTTCGCCACAAACAAAAGATATCTCAGGTCAGAGGCACGCTAACCAACGCTCTCAGTTGGCAGAACTTACTGGTGGTGGGTGCGGATTTAACAAGAAGACAATTTAACTGTTTTATTGTGTAGTTGCCGAGCCGCCTGGCTATTTGAGTGAAAGAAGAAGGACATAATATAACCTGGACAGAAGAGTGAAACGCAAGAAGGAAAATGAACGGTAGAAGGAGAGAAAGCGATAAATGAAAACAGCAGTTTTCACAGAGCTATTGTGCAAGAGGGTGTTCTCAGTTAACACAGAGACCAAGAGACAGAGTTAAACTTTTTAACATAGAGACCAAGAGACGCAAGAGAAGTCACTTCGTGATAAATGAAGAGTAATAACCTTTGAGTTTGGAGTAGAAGATGAGCAGGTCTTACTGCGCTAACTGAAGTGTTTATTGATCGTAACATGGTTGTTTACATTATTGGTGTCAAGAATGACATACGAGCCCCAGTTGTGGTCAAAACCAAATCCGGACGACAAGGTTGATTTTTGAAACTTCCACTACCTCTTTTTAGGTGTCGGAGAGGACGGTGGTTATAAATGATGAGAATCGCTCCTCAAAGATTAAAAAAAAATACTGTTTTGGGCTTCATCTGTTGATCTGTAGCAAACCTTTCCACATATCACACTTATGAAAAAGCAAGGGCGCTATGATTATATCCTTTCTCATACTCGATGTGTTCAAAATTGGGCTTTATGAGTGAAAAGTCAGCCTTGGAACTCTGGAGCATAGCGATCTTCTTTACTTGGTTCCTTTACACATTGTTTTATGTACTAATATCTAGGTGACTGAATGAGAAAAACAACTGCACACTGTTGCACAATGCCAAAATTGTGTCAATTCATTTATGAATAATATTTCTCAAATGTAAGGGATAATTTGATTTTACGTTGGAGAACAGAACAGTGGTGTGTTAGGGTGATTTCCCCTGATACAAGTATGATCCCACTATAATATTATGAGGACCTTGACTTCCCTATCATGAAATAACAACTGGTACAGCGCTAGAGAATCGAATCAATGGCTTGTATCTGCACATCCTACTACATTATTGCTGCGGAAGAACTCATACATTACTTATTAGTTCAACGAGCGACGCATTCGAGTCCATTGTGTTAACCGCGAACAGATTAGCATCATAACTCGATTGCCTGCCGAATTATTTTAGTTATAACCGAATTGCAAAATGAAAAAAAAAAATCGGGGGAGGGAGGGAGTGACAGAAAGACATAATTGTGACATTATGCAAGTTTGCATGGAGGATATGAGGTTAACTTAAATTAAGTTCCAAGATAAGAAATCATAAACAATTATTTCTCCTTCAATCTATTGATATAATCAATATTAAGTTGTATTTTTTTTCCTGACACCCGTTTCTAAATAGAGCAAAAATCGACAAAAACATCCAATGTTTCGGAAACAAAACTACACACAACCAGACAGTTTGCTCGTGAATATGGTCCTCTCCTCACACTACATTATATTACTTAGACTGGCCTCTATGACCTAACGCCCAAATCCATACTGATCACCCTCAAGGGCAAAGCTGAAAGGGAGATCAGCGATAATACACGTATTATGCCTCTCCGCTGTTTACAGAGCTCTGTAGTTGTGCTCATTGTGGATAGGCTAATTAGATCCCTTTGTCGTGCGCGGAGAGCTTTGCTGGAGTAAAAACACCGAGATGAGATGGAGAAGGGACTGTCAAATAGGATCTATTAAAAATGAAAAGAGGATATAGAGGGAACCCGGGCTTCCAAGCAGTAGCGAAAACAAAAGTTTCTTAGTAGGATTTCAAGAGCTGTAATAATAAGTGCTTAGTCGATCGTTGATTGGTCAGGGGGTCCTCAGCAAATACAAGGCGCTATATGAGCAGGACCACGAGGAAGCAATGTGTTTTCGGGGTAGCGTGATGAAAATCACAAGGATCGAGGAAAATTAAGATGGAATAAGCAAATGACAGCGAAGAAGGGATCGAAAGATTTGTGAAACATGTAACTGAGTGGATGGCTCTTCCCTGCTCTTAGTACATGGAGATCAAGTACCCCGATAACGAATAATCATAACTCATTCCTGTCAAACCGTATGCTCTGACATTTAAATCTTTAATGTTTCGCCTGGAATATTAGATAAATCCATAGAGGGCTTAACGTTTTAGATTCTGCTCAGGAACAAAATGTACAATCATAAAATAGAAAAATTTTCAAGGTATTTTATACTCTTTTTTTTTTCTTTTTGACCATTCTAAATTCTTTTAAGTAGAATAACGGATTTCCTTGAACGGAAAGTTATTGAGTATTCCTAAACAGAATATTCAAACCACCGTCAGACCAATACCGGCACATAATGTCAATATTCAAGTCGTTTTTTGAACATTAAACGAACATTTTATATATATATACACACACACACACACACACAGCAGCTGCTTACCTTTGACTTGTCCCGCATAGATCCCTTGCCCCTGACCATGATTTTGCATCCTGTGAACTGCTCTAACTCCTTGGCTGTCATCCCCCTGGGGCCCAATATTCGACCAACAAAATTAAACTGTGGACAAGAAAGGAAGAAAACGAGACAAATTAATGCATGGTTTGGCATTCAACATGACAGGACTGTACAAATGACTGTTGGATACGAGCCAAAAGTCAACAGAAATTAAAAAAAAAAACATTTGAAAATATTTTTTCATCAAATAAAAGAACACAGATGAGTTATTAGGAGTATAGTATAGTCAATAGATCGATGGATAAGGGGTAAAAGAAGAAAAAGGAGGAGGAGAAGGAAGAAGAAGGAGGAGGAGAAGGAAGAAGAAGAAGGAGGGGGAGGAGGAGAAGAAGAAGGGAATTTATTGTCGTCAAGTTTGTTTGTTGTTTTTTTTACCCGAATTCCGAATTTGTGAGAAAACAAAGAACATTTCGATGCTTTTATTTAGAGCTCTTTTGCGGCAGCATATACATATATTTTAGTTTTAAACGAAAAATTATGATTTCCTTATGCTTAACTGCTTAACAACCTTATCTGAATCATGTATCGAATATCATAGAAGAAAAACAACAATGAATGACAGAAACGTGGCAATGTATTTAATTGCTTTAGATCGTTCAAATCGATTAACATGGCCCAGGCGGCGATTGTTTGCACTGCCAATAGACTCAAAAAGTCTGCCGCTTATAGATTTATTGATAGTTCTCTACAAGTTCACAATAGAACACGAAGACTTCTAGGGGAAGGTTGTGCGATACATTCAAAAAAGGAGGATAATCCATTACAGATGCCATTAAACGACGCTGTTTGTCTAAGACGTGATGTTTGTGTTCGTTTAATACAGTATAACATCATGTCCTTCAAAAGATTTCCTACTGTAAATAGGTTTTCAAATAGTTCGCAAAAAAAAAAAAAAAAAAAGTATTCCGGGCTTAAATTTAAAACCTTTTAAGATGATAATTTCGAGATAGTTGCGTAATTTTTTTTTTTTAATTTTTTTTTTCTTGCACTTCATTTCTATGAAGAATAATGAATGATTTTTTAATCGAATAATCGATTTATTGTTGAAAGATTATGGTGATATGGCCGCTCAACTTGATGACGAGATGGATCAGACAGATATCCAAATCTCACCACTACATCACGGCACATCGTGGCTCAACAACCCACGCACAAGAGAACTGACTCCGCACACATTTGAGAGAACTCGAGATCAACATGCTGTTTCATTAAGTGAACAAAAAAAAAAAATGAAAACGAGAATACAAAACGTTTCCATTAAATTAAGAAAACATTATTCGGAGGGGAAGGATTAAAACCAGGTCTAGGATTTTGATGACGTGACGTACGCCGGGATCCCTAAATCAACGTGCAGAGGCTTTGCTAACCGATGAAGCCAATGACAGGTAAAAATAATTGGCTGGAAGTGAGCGAAAAGCACACGAGATTTCACTTAATGCTGCACGTGTCCTCTGTTACAAGACTGCAGCAGTTTCGTAGATTCATACACTAAACCTTGGGTATAGCTCAACTGACGTTATGTCGGTGAAAAGATCAAACAATTATCATAAGGGAAAGAAAAGATTTTTTTTTAGTGTTGACGGGGAAAAAATGAATTAACTTCACGGGATGAAAAGTGTAGAGCCTCAAAGCTCAGTCAGTAGAGCGTTGGAATGGGAGAATTTCTGGGGCTATAAGTTGTTCCATTCGCCTGGTCAATGCATCCAGCAACGGCGCTATAGGCTAATCGCCGAGAGAATGCATGTCCAGAAAAAGACTTGAGTGAACAGAGGACAATGAAAGATGTGAGCAATGAGAGAACAGCGACTTGGTTATAGCCTTAAAATGAATACCATTTTGCGATAAACATGTGGGTACATAATACGAGACTGAACGATATACATTAGGACAATGCTTTTGAACTCAAAAAATTTTCAACAAAAGTAAATAAATAAATAAATATACTACTATCGCGATGCATGAAAAGGACCAAACTGAGTCACTTTAGCCTCTTAAGTTCTGAGAGAACACGAATACTAAAATAATGGGGAACCATAATAAACTTTCCAATTTTAATCATGGTGAGCTCGCGTGTTGTTTTTTTTTTTTTTTTTGCTTTGTTGTGTTTGTTGTGTTTTTTTGTTTTGTTTTGTTTTTTTTTTTAATTTTACAACGATCGTCAACATTCTAGTGGTAAATATTTCATAGAACTTAATTATTTCTAATGCCAAAATAACATATATATGTCAGCAAGTTTGAATCAGAGTTAATAAACACTGTGTTGCCTGGATGACAGGCTTAAATGAACTCAACATACCACCACGCAAAAATAAAGAATGATCGCCAATAAAGCAAGGTATCCTTATCTTTTTACAACCCTTAACTTAAAAGGTATTCTATGGATAACAATTTTGCCTGAGACAGAAAGAGTTCTGAGAAAATATTTTCGATGGTCCAAAGGAAGGAAAGGCAGCATTCCAACAAAAAATTCTTTTCGGAGACCGTCTGGTCATTGATAAACAATCTGAACACGCCCTGGGCCTTCCCATTAAACCACTTTCCAGAGAACCGTCTCAGGATCTCGATGCAGAATGTTCAAGAGATGCGATCTGCAGCTGTACAAGCCAGTAAAATGGAAAGTAAAGCTCGGCTCCCAACCTCTCCCCCTAACCCAAAGCTTTCTCCAACATCCTTGCTACTATGATAGCCGTTTTGTACCGTGTGCCCAGCCCTTATTTATCCAGTAGGTTGTGATAATATGGGCTGAGGAACTCAAGCACCGACGAGATACATAGAAGACTAAGCACAGCAGCAAACCATTGGCCTTATCTTGATCTTGTCCTCATGTCGGTAGCAGACTCCCGGCTATATAAAAACCTCTCTTCCTCTTTTTAGTCTATGACTGCGGTCGAATATGTTTAGATTAGAATGGAAATGCAGTCTTTGTTTCTTCCTTTTTCATTAGAGACCATTACCTAGATAAAACCGTTATGTTGAACTTCTCGAACCCATTTATTCGTTACTTTCCCAGAGAATGTTTATGGTGGAGAGACATTATTCAGACAGACTTGGCTCTGGATACCTCTACATCTTCTTGAGACGCAGTCAAGGCGATTCGTCTTAATCAAGAATCAAGCTTCAAATCACAACAACTATCGACAAAACTGTCTGAAATAGCTAGCTGGTGAAGACTCGTCTGGAAAGGGGGGGAGGGGCTTTCATCGTTTATCACTGGCACTCACAAAACCCCAAGAAAGAGAACTTGCGACAAATAAGTGACCAAAAAAAAAAAACAAAAATAAAAAAAAGAACTGTTATGGTCACCATTTCAAATGGGGCAGGGAAATCAAGTTAGCTACTTAGACCGAGACACAATAGGACCTGGCATTTCCAGGAGAAAAGCCCAAAATCCAATAATGGTTTCCACTGTCTTGGCTCTGTAGCACGCACTACAGGAAAATTGGTAATGGTTAAGGTTTTCTGTTCTGTAATGTAACCATTTCGTTCGATAGCACAAATGTCTTGATTTTTCTCCCAACACATTACGAACATTGTCATTAGTGCAAAATAAGGCAACTCTTCGTGATACATATGTTGCCTATAGGAGTTATCAAAAACATACAAATACACGCGAAACGAGGGGGAAAAAATTTAGGGGCCTAAGCGCATGGATGAATAATTTTTCTAATGGGTGCTAATGAAATGTGCGAAAAAGGTGAATAAACGTATATATGATTATAAGAATTTGGTAGGAACGGGGGTGGGGTGAAAGATTTGTAAACCTCTCGTGTGACGTAAACCAAAACAAGTGAAAATCCAAAGAACCGGTTTCGGTTCTTGAAAAATTCCTTGTGATACGCTATTTTTTTTTTATTAAAAAAGTACTTATACTTATACTTCGAAGGGAGGTTCTGAGATTGTACAAAAATCAGTGTCGGTGGCAAGCCACACAAGTAGGGCCTACTGAAACGATAACTCATGGTTCACTGGAAAAGGGAATGAGAGTCGGAGGAGTGCGCTCTTCAGCTCCCTCTCGTCAAGTCCAGATTAGCTATCTAAAGCGGTGGTCTGGAAGATAAAAATGATGGCGAAATCCGTTCTGATGAGGGCTACAAACAGTCTACAGAATGGAGGAAACTTGGAAAAAAAACTGTTCGGTAGGTAGTGCGAGAGACGTAAAAAAAAAAAAGCAGACAAAATGAAGAAAGAAAATGTGTTGACTGGCTGAGAGGCATGTACTGGGTTTAGACAGCTGGAGAGAAAAAAAGAGTGGAGATGCATAAACAAACAGCAACAAAAAAGAGGAACAGAAAAGTAGTAAGGTGAGGACGGTGCTCAAGGGATTGAATACACAAAAAGCCATTGGAGATAATTAAGTGTTATGTCTGCTCAACTATAGGAATGCTGCTAAGAACGACGAGTCAGTACACACGGGACATAACAAGCATGACTTTCATGTTCCTTGTTTCAGACAAATAAACAACAGCATTGGTGCCGATGGTATGGAAACTGAGCTTAATAAGATGCAACAACTAATTACCAAGTGGAGGATAGGTATTTTTAAATTTAAAAAAAGAAATACCTAATGAAATTAATAATAAGACAACTGGATGGAAAACTAACTCTCTCTCTCTCTCTCTCTCTCTCTCTCTCTCTCTCTCTCTCTCTCTCTCTCTCTCTCTCTCTCTCTCTCTCCCTCCCTCCCTCCCTCCCTCTCTCTCTCTCTCTCTCTCTCTCTCTCTCTCTCTCTCTCTCTCTCTCTCTCTCTCTCTCTCTCTCTCTCTCTCTCTCGACCCCATTATTCCTTATCTTTTTATCTCTTCAGTTTGTATATTTCTCACCTTCAAAACCCTCACACATAAACAGGAACTTAGACAAACGCAGCGCAACCATTTTGCTTACAACACAGGATGTTAAATCTCAGTGGAGTAGCCCTTTTCGTGCCGAGCAATCTCAACTGAGGAAACTCGTGTTTTGACGGGCCCCAGCCTCGGGGAAAATATAATAAACGGTAACTATTTGCAGTCTCGGGTCTTTTGGTCTGATCTGCGGGCCAAGATTTATTTTTAATGCAGCGTTCACGCAAATCTTCCCTTTCAGCCCTGAGGCTATCCAACCACCAACACTGAGAGTCACAAAACATGTAAAGTGGGGTAATGGGAACAGAGTGAAAAGAATAGTACTAAAGAGACAAAAAGGGAACAGTAAAGGAGATAGTAGGGGGAAAGCGCTAAGGCAATGAAAAACATAGCAAATTTCCATTCCAAAGTTATGAATGAGAAAATAACTTTGCTTCCTCTTTTCTACCAGCTAAATCTAGTGAAATCAATAAAGGTGCCTTAGCTTAGAGAAGGAAAAAAATCACTTCCTTAAAAGGTGTCCAAAACGCTATTTTATTGATTTTATTCGATCTATGATTAAAGTCTAGGTGGAAATCACTAAGCAAAGGATATCATTACAAACAACACAAAGAGTATATCCCAAACAAAACATAGAGTATGAGACACCAAGTGAACAAAAAAAAAAAAACATTCGCATAATACTTCAGCATTTCCAAATAAAATTTCATTCAATTCCGGCGTCTCATTTGCGAAGACTGTGTGGTGTTTCAATTATCGCCTGAGAGGTGCCAAGCCTTCAAACCAAATCGGTAGTTTAAAAAAAGGGAAGCTAAGGAGGACTTGCAGGTTACGTCGACATCATCATGGTTATCGACGCGGAATGATGACACTCATGCTGTCTATGTGTGCCGTTCTCAGGCAGTTGGTTTGGGCATTTAAAAAGTGGCAGGCTTTGAGAGGAAACACATAGATAGTAATGAAGGCAATTTGCTAAATTTTCATATTCATGCATCACTTAATATGACCTCTCTCGAGAAAAATTGTTTTTCAAACTAACTGAAAGTGTAATATTTGTGTTTTGTTTTTGTCTTTTTCTTCTGCAGCCGACTTGTGCCAAAGCAATCCTTAACGGCAACTGCGCATCCTCATAAAGCGTTCAATTTTCCTGATGTCTTGGGGCCATTTCGGTGCAACTGTGGAGACCCGTGAAATCTGCGGGCGAAATTGGTATTTTGGCAAAGGAACAAGAGAGCATTATTGTCATCCCCATGGAAACCGGGATACCTCCAGCACGGATGAATGAATTCGCCAGCGAAGAGAACGAGCAAAGGATCTCTCACTGTTGGCACAGCACGAGGAGTCGCCTGGAAATTGCATTACAAGCTATTTACAATCAGGTCGAACATCGGGGAGGCTTGCGCTGAATAGGTCGTTTAGCGGCGTCGGGGATTTTTTGAAGAGCTACGCCAGCCAGCGCCAATTGTGTAATTTTGCCCGTTACTTTCTATTAATTCCCAATGTTAGGCTCCGAGACATACCTAAGGGGCGTCATATAATTAAGAAACACTTCAACTAGTGATTCTGTATCACTGCACTTGAACTTAATGTGCGGAATCGAAGTCTTGAACCACCGTGAACTTCGCAATTTTTTTTTTAATTTCTGAACCAACTGTTGGTGAGCCTCTTTGTAAAGAAAATGCCTTCATTTTCATCCTTCAGAAAAAAAAAATTAAACATGTTGCTGCATAGTAGCTAATAGTGTTCATATAAGCCTTTAATATGTTTCATTCTAATGGTACTGAAAAAAATGGGTTGAGAGAGGGGGGTTGGATTATCTCATTGACATTCAATTACAATTTTATTTGTTGAAAAATCAAATGTTTAAAGCTAGTTGAAGGAAAAGTCCCGACAAAATTGATAAATACTGAAAATGTGAGTTCTTCAAATCTAAAGATAATTCAGTAATTTTTTTTTAATCGGTGACATCCTCAATTTGTCACTGGCTGATATGAAGGCCTCAAAATCTTACGGTCAAGTCGGAAAGCTGCACTCTATAATTGACTAGCCATTAATTAAAACAAAAAAAAAACCCACACAGACCGTATCCGATTTGGAAGCTCTGGGGGAAAAGTCAAGTCTAGTTTGGCTTCGCTCCTAAAACAAAGCTTGGAAGCAAGGTGCTGACAGAGAGCCCAATTATGAAACCTGGTGCACATTATCACAGGGTGCATTAGCCTGTATACTTCCTCACGTGAACCTGCTCAACACGATATGCAGTGCTTTCAGCTATCATCGATGGAATAGAGATGATCCATCTACAAGTCAACAACCCAAACAGCAACCTATAAGGTGCTCTATATCTATTTTTATGGCGGAAAAAAAAGGGGGGAGAGAGAGAGAGAGAGAGAGAGAGAGAGAGAGAGAGAGAGAGAGAGAGAGAGAGTGTTAATTGTGAGTGGCTTACCCAGCCAAATGCCTTGCAATAATCAAAACCATTCAAAACAAAGTAATTCACTCGACCCAATGTGGAGGAGCGATAATTATTTTTTCCAGTCTTTACACTTTTAACCTTTAATTTTCAGCTTCCATTTTTTTTTTTACTTATAATTTATACCACACGGTAGATAATGCAAGACTTATACGGGTGTAAATTATAATCTGTTAGTCTCTAAACCATGTGGCTTGGGCGAGATAACAAACGCACAGACTAAGCCTGAGAGAGAGAGAGAGAGAGAGAGAGAGAGAGAGAGAGAGAGAGAGAGAGAGAGAGAGAGAGAGAGAGAGAGAGAGATATGCAGGGCGAGTCACTGGTAAGTTCTAAAGGACTGCACGTGCGGGAGAGAGTACCGTATAATCACACGAGTACACGTATTCCTCTACGTCTATCCCTTAGACTGCAACATAGACCCTATAGTGAAGGCAACATACAGAGTAACCTCAGCTAGCAGAATCGAGAGGAGCACAATCTAGATCTGATTCAGATCAGCTGCAGGCATGTAGAAAGCATTAAGCTACCTTAAACCAAGCAGGGGGTCAGGGAGGTCTGGAAGGAAACACGGGGAGCATGAATTCCTGGGAGTGTCAAGGAGCGCGGGGATAAGGTTAGGGCCTTGAGTAGTAAGTTTGTTTAGCAATTACCTCGGCTAACTCGGAACTGTAGCTAAAAAAGAAACCACATGGCTTTCACGCCAGTTGCGTAATTTCAGGAGTGCTGTTCTTTTTTGTTGTTGTTTCTTTTTATTTTACTTGAGAGGATGAGAAGGCTCAAATGGCTGAGTGTAATCGCTAGCTAGAGAGAGAGAGAGAGAGAGAGAGAGAGAGAGAGAGAGAGAGAGAGAGAGAGAGAGAGGACGAGGAGGAGGAGGTTAAAAAGGCGAACTGATGTTTGGACAAGCAATGTTGCATGTACTTGAAGAACATGTAAAGATTGCCCGGGCTTATAACTGAAACTTCAACATAAACTCAGAAAATGAATCTTTAAGCTTTGTGCGAGTAAATGCACAATTCTCTCTTGACCATCACGATCTAGTTGGTGTAATTACTATCATCATGAATTATAAATTATACGCGAGTAGTGTAATTAGCCTTGTACTTTGCACAGTTCTTCAACTTGTACGAGGGAAAAAAAAAAAAAACATGCACTGGGTAGTGGAGTTCCTGCTTTTCTATAGTACACGCCGCCTATGTGAACATTTGAAGGTATTATGTCCATGTTATGCTAAGATCTAAGAAAGAAATATGATTTACAAGACAGAAAGCTATCATGAAAGCATGGAGAGGAACAAAAAGAAAATATCTTCAACAACAAGCACCTGTTTTGAGGCCATTAAGCTAAGAAATACAATCAACAAAACCTATATTAAGTTTCAGATCATGAGGCTGGGAATAGATTGGTCTTTAAAATAAAGACGGCTGTTCGCAGATCATTAATAACGGTATACAGCAAATAAACTTTTCTTCGGGCCATTAAGCTTCATTAGCCTAACCAAAAAAAATGGGCTAAAATTTTAACACTTTCAATGTGTTCGTATTGATCTCACTTGAGAGGAGGGGGGTGACAGGAAGCTTAAAAGCATTGAGTTCTCTCTTTTATATATGGTGTTCATTTGTTAAACTCTGTAATTAATGATGAATCAGGAACACGACTCGCACTAATCACCTGAGTGACTTGCAGGTGCAATAACGCCCTCAGCGAAAATTTCACAAGTTCGAATCAACACTATACGGAGTGCAGTATCAGTGGTTAATCAAGCATAATGAAAGGATGGCGAGAGAGAGACAGAGAGAGAAGACACACGAAAGACAGAAAGTTACAAAAATGTCTATGGATTATTGTAAATTTATTAACTATTCTCGGTTATCTGAATCAAGTCAAAAAAAAAATAATGGCGACTATGACAATGTACGCGACTATTTGTTTTCCTCCTTCGCCAAACATCCTTCCCACAGATGTAAAACAACATACTCTCGTTATGAAAAGTCTTCGCGTGTCATTCAAATTCTCACTTGGGATTCCATGACTGTCATTAGACAGAAGGAAAAAAATAGACTCATAAAAATCAAGAGCAAATAACTCACGTCTGGATATTCTTTGACAGGCACATATAATTTTTCTTGTAATTGAACCACAGGTCCGAGCGGTTCTGGTAGGTCAAGGACATCGCGCTTGCCCTGGTGGTGGAACAACGACAGGCGGACTCTGTTGATTTCTGTTTGGGGAAAGAGGAAAAAAGATCGTGGTCAACACAGGGGGTTTTTGGATAGACGTATGAGGATGAGAGCAGCTATGGGAGACAAAAATTAGCGTCTGGTGGAAATGTTCATTTGTGCATCTAAAGCTCAGTTTACAGCGAACGATAGGGTAGTAACATGACAAACTGACAAACGAGGACCAAAAGAAAAAAAAAATGAAAAAACAGCCAATTATTTACAAGTAAAGTTCTCCACATGTAATAAAAATAAAAATAACGTGTACAGGCAAGGCAGATAAAAAAAAAGAAAGAAAAAGAGTTCAAAAGACTGTCAGAATGAGATAAAATTATACGCCCAGAAGAACAAATGGGTTCACAAGTATAGAGAATTTTAGAGGAAAATGATGGAGAGAAACTACATAAGCACTCAAATGGTGTCCATTAAGCCCTGGACATCTATAGAGAATAAAGGAGAAAAAAAAAAGCTAATAACTTTACTATAGGTTCACAAAAGCACGTGAGTATTTCGGGGGAAAAAGAGAAACTTTAGAAGATACAGATTAATGGATCTGGGATGAAATTATGCACCAGTATATAATAAAAATGACTTAAGTCACAATGTCCTGTCACAAGAATCATTCGAAGTGCTAACAATCCAAAATAAGTCTGGAAAAGGTTTCACGCATTTCCGTAACAACCATTCGGCGTAGGATCGTGTTAAGAGTAACAAAAATGTTCAGCTGTTTACTTCTGATGAATTAGAAACAAAATAACCCCAGCAAATGGTAAGCACAAGCCTAAAATAAAAAGAACTACCTTTAAAAGACACGTCGTGCCGAACGAAGTTAGCAGGTAAAACTAGTAGCCAGCCGTATGAAGCACACACAAAGGAACATTTATAATTTGGTAAAGCATATTAACTTAAATAAATCTGCTGTGTAATCTTATAAACCTTCCAATGGTGTCTACCCGTCAGTTGAATATTATTATTATTATTTTTTTTCTTTTTACAATTAAAAGCAAAGAATGAAAAACTATATCCACACACGGTGTAAACAAAGCGCATACGCACACTTAAGCAGCATTCTGGGTCCTTTAGAATTCCTTTAAAACTACAAAAAGGAGACTGGGTGGAGGGCGGGGCTGGACATTGAAGACCATTAGACTCTGGCCCTTCAGGCTTGCTAACTTCCTATTATACATTTGAGCGAAATCATTAAACCAGAACGCCGTCAGTCCTGTGGCATTCAACCCAAATAGCGCAAGAATACGCAAACATAAAAAAAAAACAACTGAACGTGGGCAGAAATTACATATAAAGGTGTGTATTCATTAAATCTGACAAACCTATACCAACTCCACGATAGAAAAACAGAATTTTCTCCGCTGCCAGAGATAAGGAGGTGCCCTCAGCCTTTTGTTCGGTGGGTTGATAAATTATTAATACAACCCGCTCGACCGAAAATAAAACCAATTAAAATCTTAAGAAAAGGAGTAGGAGCTAAATAAAAACAGACATGTTCGGGACACATGGAAAACATTTTACTTCGAATTGTGTCCGCAGTCATATTACTGGATTACTGGGTAGGACATTACTGATGATAAAAGAGAGGGAGGGGTGAATGAGAAGTCTGATATAGTCCAATTTTCCAACAACTGACAAAAAAACATGGCATGACTTGGTTTACGAACATAAAAGATAAAGAAAAAAGTGAAATGGATTTTTTTTTCAGTAGGGAATGTAGAATTTGAACGGCTTAAGAACATATTAAAATGTCCATTTGAGAAGATCTTAAGATTGATTTCAGCTCAATTCATAATTTGTAGGGCATTGGAAATTTAAAAAAAAAACAGAAGCCACAAGATTCAACTATCTTGTATTTCCCAATCCTCAGAAATTAAGATTTAATTATTAAAAAGCTAAAACGACATGATAGAGCACGTGATAGGAGCTCTCGAATGTCCTAGAATACTTGCAGGTGCATCGATGGAAAGAAAGAAGACAGAATCGAAGAAGAGAAAGAGCAACCAGAGAGGCACTTGGAAAGGGAGGGGGGAGAGAGTGAGACAGAGACAGATAAAGAGAGAGAGTGTGTGTGAGGTAGAAAGATAAGATAGTGAGATTCCATTACGGAATGTGTATGGCATACTCCACGAAAAGCTACGGTTATGAGTAGAGATGTGAATTCCTTTTTGTTGGAGGCGGCCCATGCTCAAAATGATGTGCTTGAAGTAGGCCTCATGTTCTAGGGTATAAGTGTCACTATTACCAAGTTCAGTGCTTTCAAGTCCCTACTTATACTTATCTACTGATTGCTATTAACCCTCTACACCTCTCAAGAGGTATTCAAAGGATAAAGTTCTCCAAAAAAATATTCGCGTTAATTAATTTTACGGAAGACATGCGTGGGAAGACAAAAAAAGACAAAAGGGCACTTAGAACAACCTGCGTGAATCATAAATCATTTTTACATACGACCCAAACGCGACACGTAGCTGCTGTTTATGCGCGCACAGGACCAAAGCGTAATGTCCACCATCTAACTGCCACTGTACCTGATTCAATTGTCCCGCTATATTAAGTACATAGAGACAACCAAGGTGGACGTAAAAACTGAGCCTGGCACAAAGACAGGACATCAGATTGATGACGGCCACGCAATAAAAACGTTTGCAGAAAAGTTCAAAATGTCAGACTGGAGGAAGCAGCGGGAGGGCATTTCAAAGATACTTCCTGTGTCGGCAGCTGCTGAGACTCGGAGATGTCTTCTATGATGAAGTCAGTCTTGGGGTTCCATAATTATATCTTGCAAAAAAAAAAAAAAATCGAGATTTGAAGAGTCGGAAATACACACATTGCGCAAGCTACATCTAACTTCAGTCTTTTCTTATCATCTGAAAAAAAAACAAAAAAAAAACAAACAAACAAATGGAAGCCGCATGTAAATATACGGTACTCTTAACGCAATCATAAAACAGCGTTTACTAATTAATATAATAAAACCGCAAAGTTCTGGTCAAATAAGCAGCAGACATGCTAAAGAGCTTCCATCCCAGATCTTAATTAGAAATTTCATCAAAGCAATTTTTCTATCACCAAGCAAACAAATTAACAAACGACGGCAGACAAATATTTGGCTCTTCTTCTAAAGTTGATAATTATTATTAATTGAATGTTGAATGTCTATGGTGTCCACCAATGAAGCTTCAGTCAGTCAGAAAAGGGTTTGAAAGATAAAAGATTTAACTGGTATGATTGCAACAGTGAGGCGTTAGCCTGATTCGTGAAGTTTCAAATTAATATTTCAAGGCAGGTCTTTTCCCCTAACACTATTGAGCTAATTTTGTAATGGAAAAAAAAAAGTTGAAGACAAATGGAGAAAATTGAAATGCCCAAGGCGTAGTGACAAAGATTTGGAACGCGCTTTGAGCTGTGTAACTGATTGGATATTTAAAATGGATCATGTCTATTCCCTTGAAAAAAAAAAAAAACATCGAGTAATGAAGGCAGAGAGGGAGACCTACGACGATGAACATGCTTTCTTGCTAGGTGTTTACTGCATAGAGTTTCGACACTTCACTGAACGACGGAGGAGACAGTTAAAAAAAAACGTTCATGCGACCGAGTACCTTGTTATTGTGTGACACACTTAAGAAGTGAGGGGAAAATAGCAACATAGTTTGGTTGTTTGGTTTTTTTTTTCATATTGCAAAGGTTACCTCGGTGCAGGTGGGGCAACATCTTGGTGGAAAGTTCTCAATGGATGCTAAAATCGTAGCTCCAAGTTTTGATAACTCTGCACGTACACAACTTGCGATAGCCTAGAGCATAGTATGGGTTGTTGAAATAATGACAGGCAGTATCGACAACGAAAGACGAGACAATTATTCACCATATATGACTTTATTCCATGTCCTTTATTAAAAAAAAATTATTCTCATAAATCACAGAAAGGGAAGAAATCAACTCAGAAACGAAATGATTTGAAATGCATGCACTGAAGGCAACAACCTGACTAGTTCTATTTTATTTCAAGTCCAGATCTTTTGGGCTGCACAAATATACCATGGTAAACTTGTGAGATTATTAAAATGTAACCCTTAGGAACATTCTAATCAGTTTTCACACTTCTCATAACAAATCTTATTTCCCCACACCTTAATGATTCTGTCAGTTTCTTTCCTGAAGGTTTAATGAGATCCCTAGTACACACCGAGATACAAGGTCAAGAGGTCAAAACCAAAAACAGACCATTGTCCAGAGAAATTCAGCTTGTGTGTGATTGATAGAACGAACCAAAGGTACTATGTGCTGATGGAATTAAATACTTCATACAGCGCTATACATAGAGGAGTGTTTCTGTAGCGTCAAAATGCTGTCTCAGGGACACTCATTTACCCGGGGAAAAAAAACATCTTTATTGGCATCTCCGACTAGAATAGAAAGCCTAAGACCCTTCTATGTGTCGTTAAACTCACTGGAGATTAAAAGCAGGCCGCTCTATCCGCCATTATCTTTTTTTTTTTTTATGAAGGACCTCTAGCCGTACACTGTCTACACCAACCCCCCCCCCCCCCCCCCCCCCTTTTTTTTCCACCTCTCCTTTTTTTCCTAAACGGACTACTGAGATGGCCGCGAGGAGACCAAAACATGGGACCCTTGGTGGCTTGGACAACACAAACAATCTGGGTCTTAGCCAGGCTCAGTGATTGTGACGGTGAGCATTGAGCCGATGGCGAGTGTGTTGCTAGGACTAAGACAGAAAAAGAAAAAAGGGGGAGGAATATTTCAGCACATCGCACAGGTCATGCGTAAAAACGGCTCGGCCTGGCAGGGCTAGGCTTGGCCCTGGGTCTGAGTCACATGATCAACAGGTTTACAGGTAAGATATATAGGGGACCGGGGGGCTATGGCAGAAATGAAAGCTGTCAACTGTACGCCCTAATACCCTACCTCCATCCTGCACCCCTCCTTGCCATACATGCAGGGTAAATCTATGGTGGTAACTACCGTGTCGGAATGGAGAGCTGTGCAGAATATATTATTATACCTTCCCATCAGTTAAATCATTTCAAGCTGCTTGCTAGATTTTGAAATAATAAACACGTTAGCATTTAGACATATACATTAGGTCTTAAGAGGAATACTTGTTTTGTTAGGGTGGGGTTTTTTTTTCTTTTAAGAATATAGTTGCACATATTATTGTACTATTTATAATTTTTCAGGGAGGCTAGCGCTCGTTTTAAATAGAATTAAAGATGCTGGAATAAATTATATATTAATATATAATGTAAACTTTCGAAGGCGTCCGCGGGAAACAAAAGCTCGAACTTCAATATCTGTGTGTGCATAAACAAAATGCGAATTATAACCAGACATCCTTTATTTATAAAGAAGAGTCTTGCTGGACAGTACGTTTACCTGCCACCAAAATGACAGTTCGTTCTAAGAACTTAACCTAGATCTCAATCTAGTACTGTACTGTTGTTACATGCAATGCAACTTAACACCGTGCCCCTGGCTGAGAACTTAGCCACCACGCTTGAGTGCACCGGCGGGGCGGGCGGGACGCACCAGTGACCTACGATAGATCAGCCCTTACAAAAATATCTCGGCCGAAGCCACAAGCAAGCCGAAGAGATCTAAAGGCTTGAATACGGGTCCCAAAATTACTTCGCTAAACAAATGTACACGTAGATCCTCTTCTCCTGATTGGTGACAACCTAAAATTTTGCACGACAATTCCATTCTTATGAAGAGCCTTCCCTCCCGTTTCTATGATTTAAAAAAATAAATAAATAAATTTAACCAAATCTGTATGAAATGTAAGATGCAAGAGATGCATTTTTACTTGTTTAGCGCCAAAAATCAGCTATGTGAATAAAATAATCGAATCATTCCTTATGGCCTTTAAATTTCTAAGTATGAAGGCCATGAATCAACTCGACAAATGGCAGTTGACTTTAAATTTGAACGCCGATGACAAACCAGCTCAAATGTACGTCATGTAGTTGCAATCCTATGACGTAGAAACGTAGAAAATGCACTTCAACCGAGAAAGTTTAATGTAATGATTTCTGCTGTCTTAGTAAAATGTAAAGCAAATTGATAAAAATATCTTAAAAAGAGGCTCGTTCAGTCCATTGGTTGAAGACATTTTTGCGGGAGTATTGCGTTGGATTGGATCGCATTGTAGACGCATGTGACAGGTATAGCCAAAGTTCACATTGAATTCATTGAACCGCAGTTCAACAAGAGTGCAACTTCAAGTCCAAATATTCCGTCTTCGTTGAATAAAGCAATGATGAATGGGAACGCAAAAGCAACGGAAAGGCTGTTTAAACATTAATGCAACAATGCATCACAGAAAATGCAGAGCAATATTTATAGCAGGGGTGTATTAAGTATTGAACGGTACTTGTCTATTATATCTAACAAGCAAAAAGTTAACACCAAATTTTCGAAATGCACATGATTTCTCGAAGAAAGATCGAAAAATAAAAACAATACGACTGGAAAAAAAATAATATCGTTGAATTTTGAAAAGAGTAGAGAAGAAATAGGAAGTTAGATTTTGTTTTTTGGAAATCTTGAATGGCTCGGTACAGATGTATTAATCGCTACAAAGATTATCAAACATCATCACATGATCGGCGTTTTATTTGTCTAAAGTAATATTCAAGAGGACTACAGCGCTAGGCATTTACAGGCAGACCAGTTATTGACCAATCCAAGCTATCAATGATAGAAAATAATGGGAGAGAAAAAAGACTGGAGGCTTGTTTAGTTATAGCACCTTACAACATCTTTCATACTGAGTAAATAAACTACCCCTCCATCCGATGTTTGCATTTTCCGCGAGCGTTCTTTGAACAAAAGATCGATGTTGCTGTATGTTCATAACACTTGAACTAAAAATAAACATGTACAATGTTGTTCACTTTCCATACATCAATGGTGCTTAAGAGGATCGGTCAGAAAACAGTACTAATGAAAGCAGCATTGATCCCTTTACAATTAATGCTCTATGTAGAACGCTATACTTGAGGGTCAGCTATAAGAATCTATAGATCGATCATGGTCATCGATCTCTCCATTATGGCCAACAGTGTTACGCTCCAAATATACGAGTGATCAAAAGGCGCTAACGGGTTTTCTCCCATTTGTCTGCCGGTGTGTGGCCAGGTGGGTGTATGGGGATGTGTGTGTGTGTGTGTGTGCATGCATCACATGATAGGGCAACCCTGGTGGTGTAAAACAATGGTGTCAAGACTGGCGTTACGTGCGGCGGACTCAATAGAGCTTTGAGGCGGTCGGAACAAGCGGCCAACAAAGATCATTTTTCAAGGGATATCGAACGGAGGCTGTTCATATTGGATCGATATTGGACGGTTATATAAAAAAAAAGTGGGATTTAAGGAAGAACAGCGGTAACAGAGTGGCACGTTCATGAAAATAAGGGCGGAAAGGGAGATGCTTGACTGGAAGTTGAGAACCTCGCGAAAACAATGGAGGTCACGCTGTGCTGAGCAGAGCGAAACAGAAGACAGGCTGGCCAGCACCGGGACAGAATAGTTTACAAGCAAGAATATTGATTGATTGAGGTGATATAGCCCCTTCACTCAAGAGGACCATCTCAGGCAATGCGATTTTTTGGCCCACACGAGAGCTTTGATGTCGAGTTTTCAGGCTAGATAGTCTATTATTAAGCCGCCTGCTAGGTAAGCTATAAGACGCTGGGGAAAGCTAGTGCGATTTTGTAGAACCTCAATTTATAAATGTAAATAAGGAAAAAAATCTATATCTTTAATAAAGAGCGTAAACCACAGGGTTATCGGTCTACCAGAAGGCAAACTGGTGTGGATACTGTGGTCACTTGATGTGCTGACGTCCGTTTTTTTTTTTTTCTCAGACTAGACATTTTTTGTCAGTTCTGTGAATATGGTGTTAAAGTTGTAAACTCGTGCTGCCGACAATGCATGGACGACAGCGACGCCTTTTATTAATTTAATAAAACGACGAGTGTATCTTTAGAAATTTATCTAAAGAAAAAAAGAACCAGAAATTTTCATTTCTCTCAACCAAGTGCAAACCAAAGTTATCCTCGAAAACAACAAAACCCCAAAAGCCTAAAATATTTCACAAAGGAAAATTCCATCTAAATTACTAAAGACAATGGGATATGTCGTGACTTAAAGGCTTAAAAGTCACGAAAAAGAAAACCTCGCTTAAATGAATTTATAAGAGAGAGAGAGAGAGAGAGAGAGAGAGAGAGAAACCTTTCTTTCCATCTCTTCTAAATGCTAATAACATTTTCTCAGACGCGAAAGTATGCCAGTGAAGCCAACAAAACACAAATACATAAAAAGTAAAGAATTCCTAATGGTACTCACTACAGGCCTTCAAGTTTTATTATTTTATAGTCCAACAAATAAACCCGCTCAAAGGGTGAGAGAGAGAGAGAGAGAGAGAGAGAGAGAGAGAGAGAGAGAGAGAGAGAGAGAGAGAGAGAGAGAGAGAGAGAGAGAGAGAGAGAGAGAGAGAGAGAGAGCAAGCATCAATGTTCCGAGTGGCAAGCGAAAGACTAGCTCTCTTCAGTCCTGGGGGTTAAGAAAACGCAAAAAAGCGAAAACAAATCCAGCACTTTGTGTATCTAGAATACATGGGTGGAAAATGAGGGCAGGTTGAAAGGGTTACTCGAGACATCTGGAAAAATAGAGCGCGGGTAACGGAGACCAGCAACTATAGTTATACAAATCTTTCAATGCCAGTGGCAAGTTTTGTAACTATACACAAATATGGGGGAAAAAGTGCTACAACAAATGCGTCATGAAAAATTCGAAGTAATAAAAAGTATGACAACCAGATGAAACGGAATGCACTATCAATTGTAGTATCATATAGTTTAAGACAGAAAAGAAAAGAAAAATTGCGATGGAAAGCAGGAGCCAAGGGGCGCTCGTACAGCAAAAACTAAATGCAAGGATTGAGAACTAAGAGAAAGCAATAAATCATCTATGGCCCTTCAGGAACAATGGAGAAACAAGGCAGGCATCTACATTTATGGGATTGTCGTAAATGTTGGAAGCTGGGTGTGTTGTGAAGATCGGCCTGGGATGTTACATGCGACTGCTCATAAATTATGTTGGAGGAAAGTCAAACCTTTTATATGCAAACAGAGCGCTCTCCGTTTTAAACTAGTTTGCCGAAACGATCAGAGGTGGGATTTAAAGGACATGACGGACAAATTTTACATGTAAAAATGTATTAAACAAATAAAACTAATGGAATTTGAAAACTTAGCTTAATACTAGAAACTCACATATTAAGCTGTATCATTATAAACTACGATAATAAAGAAGAGTGCAAAAGGGTGGGGGGTGCTTTAGTTATGCAGTTGTTCAAATTGTATACTTTTTCTTTTATCCGATTTCCATTTATAAGAACGCGTCAGTCGCAAACGCATGCAAGTCTGAGACAATGAGATGCCGGGCGCAGAAGCTCGAGAAATTTTTAGCAGTTCGTCCTGAACGCTAAGGCCCCCAGATATCCGGTTTCACTAGTCTGGAACCGCAGAGATAATTACAGGGACAAGGATGAGTGCTGCCTGCCAAATGCAGAGGGAAAAGCATGCTATATCAACCGAGCTTGAACCTCATCTTTGTAACATTGTGCGTACGTAGGTAAAGGTATCGGATAGTCTGAGGAAAAGATCTAGGATGTGTGCGGAATTTTGCATCGACCAAAACCTTAGTGGATAAATAAACTAATCAGTCATCTACCTTACTCATAAAATAACTATCAGAAAAGAAAAAAAAACAAAAAAACAATTGAGAAGAGAGATTATAAATATAAATATGTTGGTCTCAGAAACAGTAAGTGTTGTTGGCGAAGGTGCTAATAGGGTATATTATATATCAAATATCCACGCCTTAAATCTCGTGAACCTACAATTGACTGTCAGTAACGCGTGGTATGTCGGGTACCGTGTTAACAGATGGCAACGCATCAACAGGAACACAAGTTGAAAGTTGAGGTGCCGGGCTTTTTCCTGTGTTGATGGCACCACGAAGGCTTCGTTTATCTTGGACGCTGCCAGGGTGAGAAACCAAAAGACCTCCTCGGTCTTGCAAAACAAATAAAACGAGAAAGAGAATTCTACCTCGAGTTTTTCGGGATCTTTTTTTTTCCATTATTATTTTCCTCCCCATTCCTTTCCGTGCTCTTGTCAAAAACAAATCGTGATTTACCGCGAGCTGTCTTGTCGAATACTGAGACAGTGTTTGCTCTTGACAGTAGTAAGAAACACACACAGGGTTATGATCTTTTTACGGCGCCGCGATTTTCTATAATCGTTTCCTTTTGAGGAGATTATACTTATTTACAGATCTTTTGACCACGCAGCAGCAGAGGTGAGGAAATAGCCAAGGCGGTTAATTTGAATACTTCGCAGACTTAACTAGGGTTGAGCTGAAACTCAAAGTGAAAGTCAAGATCAGGATTGCCGAGCCATGCAAACGGGAATGATGACAGGGAAGATAGACTGAGACTGACAATTTTATAGTCATAGAACTGGTCTAAGTTCTGTACAGTCAGGTCCAGGCATAGACATTAGAGTTGTCCTCGTCCCCAAATATTGTTACGGTAAAAGTAGCAGATAGCCCACCAAAGTAGGCGCTTGCGCAGAGTGAATATATGTATATATAACTTCAGATGTGTAGAACTTGATCAATTGTCTTCCGGGACCAAGAGAATTAAAGTTATCTTTAAATTTAAAGAAGTGAAAGCTTTTATTCCTATAGAGTCGATGCAAGGTACTGACTGAAGAAGCGAATACAAATCTATATCGGTCCACATCAGACCTTTGAAAGTTGACACGAAAATGTTGCTTTTCATACAACTGCGAGTGAAACATATATAGAAAAAAAAACCTACGTTTTCCAACATTCACATCAATGAACATGATGCGTACATTCGAGATCATTCGATCTAGATCTAGTAAATTACTATAGTGTGATTGTGAACAAGCTAAAGGAGATGATTAAACACGGGGAGAAAAGGAATGGAAAAAAAAATAGAAATAACAATCAACAATCAACATTACCTGGCGGCTGGGAGGTAGATCGGTAAGACCGAGATCTGGCTTTATTCCTCTGAAAAATTAGCCGAAGAGAAGGGGGTGGCGTCTGATCCTCCTAAGGGATACTGTCTGTCCGAGGAAGTATGTGTCCAGCAAAGCGGGACATTGAACTTTTTGTATACGAGGAGCTATTTTGGTTTTATGAAGATCAATGCCCATGGCCTGTGAGCTATGGTAATAGATTCCACACTATGTGTATAGATCTAGCCAAAGCAGGGATTACTATTAAAGGATTAAATAAACCAACCAACCATGAGAAAACTGTCAAATCATACTTGAAATGTTAAAAATGAATAAACTGTACAGGTTGATTATTGATTGTCGTCACCATGATCATGTGTTATTGATATAAAAAGATGGAAAGTCTTAAGTGTTATTGATTATTGTTGGACATTTTGATAATTGGTAATTGTTATAACAATTAAAAAATGCGTTATTGGAGTGTTTAGCAAGTGTACACGTCCAAAAAACAAAACCAGAAGGCAAACTTGAATTGGCTTTATTAGTACGGTGGATTTGTCAGTGAGGGTAGCATCGACAACAACCAATGTGAGGAAGCCAATGCTTGTAAAAGCTGGATGAAGTGAAAGACAGGCACATGAAAGATATTTTGATGATGAGATGTCAAAAAGCAAAGAAAAGACTTGTGAAGAAAAAGTGTCTTTAAAAATGAGGATGAAATGAATGTCTCTAAATTGTTCATTATGTTTAGGAGACGGCAGGTATAATAAAAGCAAAACTTCTGAGCTACTTACTATCTAATATTTTAGAATTTCTCTACAAGCTTTCTCATAATGGAAGAGAACAATGTAAAAAATTGTGTGAGTGTGTGTATGTGGAAGAGATGGACAGAGAGAGAGAGAGAGAGAGAGAGAGATGCAATGAGGGCAAGGAAAAATTAAGGTAGAAGAATCAGAAAATTGCTCTAGCAACTACATGCACATGTTTAATGCCCCATGAGATTGATTGACAGGCAAACGATGATCACCTCAAAAGGTCAAAAGGACAATGTGTTCTTCACTGTTAAAAGCTTTTACAACAAAATCTTGAGAATAAATATCTTCATAGAATCTGAAGAAAAGGATAAACAGGAAAAAAAATCTTGCCGTTTTGGAGGAAGAAACACAGACAGGTACCTTGACTGAACTCTCTTGTTTTAGGAGCGAGAGACAAGACAAACATAAAAAAAAAACTATAATTGTATTAAGCCCAGTGCAAACAAAGGAGTTTTTGTTTAGCCCTTGAAAACAAAAGATGAATAAATGACACCCTGTACCCTTTTTCTTCTTTCCCACAAATCACAAGAAAAAAAAAAAACTGGCTTCTTGCCAAATTTTAGCTTGTAAGGCACTTTTACTTTGTCCAGAATGTTTGTGCTCCAACACTCTTCCAAAATAGAAACAAATTATTTTGTGTGTGGGTACATAAAACAATAATAAAAATATACACATCTATATATATATATATCAAAAATAAAGTAATGTTTTTGAGGTTATGGGATAGCTTTGAGAGTCAACTTCAATGTTTAGGCGCACAAATATTTTTAACCAGCATGCAATTTTAATGAGACAATTTAGAACATGGGTTGAAGTCATCACTGATTGGTACACATCATCAGTTGTTGTTTTTTTTCTAATAAATACCCCACAATCAAAATATTAGTCAAAAGCATACAACAAGTAACATGGTTTAAATATTACGATGCAATCATTATAAGGTGTAAACAAATCTGCAATAACAATTGCCTACTACTATGCTGAGGTGAGTTATACTTTTAATAGCCACAATAAAAGAATGAAAGAGTAGTTTGCTGTGTTTAGCAGTGAAAAATTGTAATGGTAATAAAGCATGTGTCAAAAGTCCATATTAAGTCAAAAGTGTTTAAAATCTATGATCTACATTCTAAAGACTATGTGAACTTAAGCTTGCCCTGATGAAAATCAAGTAATGCTGATGCAAGTCCAATATATATAAATATTATACATATCTTTCTTTATGGCTTGACCAATCTCTTTTTTTTTTGCATGGAAACTATTACTTTTTCATTGGTCACCTTCCTACTTTCTCACTTTATATTGAAGATCTCATATTTATAGTTAAAAGAAAGTCACTTTGATTTCACAACTAAAATGCTCCAAGGTTCCTAAAATGAAATTTGAGATCCCAACCCCCAACCCCTTTTTCTTTTTTACATTAGAACTAATACATGGAAAACACTTTAACCATGTAGACTCACAAATAATTTTATCCTCTAATTATTTAGGCTACCCAATTCAAACTAAAGGATTTTTGAGGTATCTTAAATTTTTGTTGAACACTTATGATGTTCTACTGTACACAGTATTTTGAAACTTTAAAGCTAGAAGCAGAGCCCAGTCTTATCTTTAGTTTTCATCTCAAGGCTGAAAAACTAACTCTGGTTGGAGGCAAATTTGCAAGTTTACATTGATATGATATTGCAATAATTTTTTTAATGCTTAAATTTTGTTGAGTCTTAATAATTAAATTCAGCAAACAATTTTATTCCAATAACATCTACATCAAATCTCAACATTTCAAGGTTCTGAGGGAGAAAACAGTGACCTTCCTTTTTATTATATGAAAATACTTCATCAGTCATTCTTACTTGGACTGCTAAAATTGTTATCTATTCCATGGCCAGATATGAATTTCAAGCCTTGAGTTAAGAGCCTCTTACAGACAATCATAACGGTACTTGAATGAGTCACTGGCTTTTAAAAGTATTTAATGATCCGACACGCCTAGTATGTATACTCAGCAATACTTCTCTCTTCTTAAGCTAGACTTTGGAGAACAATATTGGAATCTAGATGAAATTTTAAATTTAATCAATTTATTCCATTTTCACTTTAATCTAGAGATCTATAATTTAGTTGGTGAGCTATTTAAAAATTAAATCCTTTTGCAAACCCATGTGTAATAACCATACAGTGATTGAAATAAATTTTAATGAAATACAGGCCTATGAAGGACCCAGCTCATCCTGATTCAGTTTAAAATTTCTTTGTACTTTTTAAGTTTTATTACCAGTCACTTTAAAGGCTTTTGCAAATGATATTTAATAAGTCATTTCTACTTGCAATAGCATATAATTTTTTTTTATTTTTAATTTCTTCAGAAGCTAGAATCTAGATCTAGACTCTAGTCTAGTTTATTTCAGATTCTTCTAAATTTAAATTCAGATATATATATTTTTTTTCCCACTTTTCGACTCATACATGACATTATATATTTTTTAGGCTTTCCATGTGAAGCTGTTACTTAAAATAAAATGTATAATGTTGCTTTACCAGTTAAGTATTAAATGAATACACCTTTCTTTCACTGCCATGTCAATCAAATTCTTGTGTTTGATATGCTTTAAAAGATTTGGTAGTTTAAAAAAATGTAAGCTGCATAGCCTAGATCTAGATATTATTGTCAATATTTTACCAAAGTCTTTCTTCATTTTCGTACACTCAAGTGTGAAAAGGGGCAGAAAAGAGAATTTTAAACCTTAAAAACACTATTGCTGTTCTTATCAAGATCTTTTCTAGATCTAGAATCTAGATCTAAAGATCTAAATCTAGATTACTAGATCTAGATCTAGAAGTAGAACTCCAGGTGTTTGGTTTTTTTTTTCCTAATTCTTCTGTCGAATTTAGAGTACAAAGCAATTAGATCTAGATCATCATTTAAATGGGTAGTAGATTTTAGGTTCTATTTCTTGAAATCTATTAAAAAAAAAAAAAAAAAAAAAAAAAAAAAAAAAAAAAAAAAAGACAGTATCACTGTTGCTAGAATCTAGACTCTAGAGCGAACCAATTCTTTTGATCTAGATTTCAATTATTCTGATTTGGTTTTCACTTTAAGTTCTGCAAAAAAAAAAAAAATATTAAGATCTGTTCATGGTTTTCTTTTAGATTTAGGCTAAAAGCAATCTGAATTGTTTACAAATAAAATGGGTCCAAAATGGCTGCCTGTTGCCTTTTCCTCTAGAATTATGGATCTCATAAGCGTGTAGGAATTCCTCTTGGGGAAAAAATAAACGCCCATAAGTCAACTTAGCATGCGGGTAAAGTCGAGAATATAATGATAACTGCCAAAATATAACTTCGAAAGAATCGAAAGTAAAGGTTTAACAACTTTTATTCATTTATAAACCTGCGACTCGGCAGCTGCATTCAGTCAGCCATTTCTCGGAATGCCAAACTTCGCGGGTTAAGTTAAAGAGTTGCCAACTTCTTTTGCTACTTTATCTTTGCAAAATAGGACTTAAGAAGTTTTAGGAATCTTTGAAAAATCCATGTTTATTATCGCTCTCAGCTTTCAAGCAGAAAACCTTATCACAAGCTCTAAATTCCTATCAAACCGAACTATTGTACCTTGGTTGATACACTGTCACTTGTTGCTTATCTGGATCAAACTTACCTTCATCTAAAATTTTCTCCGTGTGAATGAATACATTTGGCAGGGCCTGGATTTGTTTTTTATCTTTTAGTAACTGTGCTAGATATTCAGGCGTGTTACGGTCATCTTTGTTAGTTTCAGTCCCCATGTTAACAAGCTTACAGCCTGTAGCAAAATCTACCCGAGTTAAAGAAGGGTTAGAAGTTTTTTGGCCAAGTTTTTATCAAACCACAACTCTTCACAGCAACATGAACCCCCGTCTTCCCTTCGGACACAACTTTGTTTATGAACACGTGGGGTCACTGCGCATGCGCCGATTTGCCTGAGCGCTCCTTGGCAAATCAAGAGCCAGGGGGGTGAAGGGTTCGCCTCGCGGGCTGGCCGAGCCTGTGCGAGCACAAAGCCAGGTTTTCGAGCTTTGTCGAGCGAGGGGATGGGGGAGAGGAGTGGATAGCTGACGCGGGGGGAAGAGGGTGTGAAATGGAGAAGAGTGCTGAAGGGGCACTACTGTTTACGTGGGGACTGTAGAGGGCATCCACAGGAGAGACGAAAGAGGAAAACAGATAAGAAATCTGAGTGTGTGTAATTGTGTGTCAGTGTGAGGGAAGGGGGTGCCGATGTGGTCCGTATCGTCGGGTGGGAAAGATTTTAGAAAGTTGTTAAACAGGCTTTTGCAGAAGCTGAAGACAGATGGAATGCACAGTAGACGATCCGTAAACCAGGGGGTCAAGGCTGGGAAAGGGAAGGTTCTCTTGCTTAGATAGGAAAGTTTACTTTAATTTTCACTCAACCGCAGCGGCTGCCAAAGACAAAACGCCTTCAAAATGGCACATTATTCTACAGCCCAATAATGCTTTCTCAACTTGCTCTCAATCTCGTGTTGAAGAACGAGATACATATACCTAAATATAGAATTACTGGGCGTCTTTTGTTAGATCATAACTCTGGAAACATCAATTGGGCGTGGGCCTCTAAAACTGCCTTGTGACAGAAAATATATTACTGATAGGTTTGGGGGTATTTTTGACAATAAACAGATCAATGTTCCTTTAAAACAATTTTTTTCAGATTAAATACATAGAAAATGTATAGATCATAACTCTGGAAACATCAATTGGGCGTGGGCCTCTAAAACTGCCTTGTGGCAGAAAATATATTACTGATAGGTTTGGGGATATTTTTAACAATAAAACAGATCAATGTTCCTTTAAACCAATTTTTTTTTTCAGATTAAATACATAGAAAATGGTGGGACCAATGCAGGCCTTAGTAGTTTGAAAAACAAAAGTTCCGTGTACATTTTTAGTTACGTGATTTCGTAGTTAACATGTCACGAAAGACGACATTTTTGTTTTTGTTTTGGTTTAATTTTGATTTGTTTTGGTTTTTGCATGTAGGCTTACGATTCCTGAAAAAAATGTTAAAAAATTAACAACGTTTGAGACAGAAAAAGAGCCTGCACTGACCTAAAGAAAAAAGAAGGTCAAATACAAAATAAGATATGGGACGATTCATTCCGCCACGTAACTCATTACCAATAAACCCTAAAATGGGCGTGGCCAATATAACATGGCACTCACTGTGGCAGTCTTCCTGGTTTCAAATATGTAAGTTATAATAAGAAAATTGTCTGTTCATAGCTCTGTAACAGACATTTTTTACTTTATATTGTTTTTTTTATTTGGTTTTTTTTTTTTTTTTTTTAGTTTTTTTTTGTTTTGTTTTGTTTTGGTTTTGGTTTTGTCTGAGACTAGGAGAAACATGTCCGAAGTAATTTAAAATCTGAACATACTATAACTTGAAATTTTAAATGCCTCAACAGTTTTAACATTTCCTTCCAGCAAAAGTTTAAAAAATTAACTATTCTCCTATTATATTCTCACAGATCCGAAATGGGTTTTTTTCCCTTTTGTTTCGGAATATCGCAGATCTTAGATTCTAGAGTACAAGGATGACTCTTGACCTCACCATCTGTTCCCGATCTATAGAAAGAGGTGTTGAATAAATCAACTTCCAGAAGTTAACATTGACTCAAAGTAATCTGTTACAGGTAAACATGAACGAGTTTTGGTTGTTTTGCGTTTGCGATATTCAACGCATGCGTATTAAAGATATAGGCACAAGAATTTGGAACTATAAAAGTGCTATTTTGGGATTCAGCTCGACACCAAGCCTACAAGCATCACTCTCTATTGTGCTAATTTTTTCATTACTATGTGACCCGAAGACCAAAATATGTTTCTACCGCCATTGCATTTAACTTTATTTTGAGGAGGCTAGGTAGCCTTTTTGTAGGGCAGCCGCCTTATAGATATAAGGGGGAGTTTAAATCATAGAGTAGATATACAGTGGTAACGATTTCCGAGTCCTAGCCCTAACCCTAAAGTTAATCCTAAGAGAGACTAGATTCTAGATCTAAATTAAATGAGTCTAATTTAAGCTACTTTAAAGATGTTCACAACTTGGTCCTTAAGAGATAAGTCAAAATTCTATTCCTGAACGGAATTTTGTTCTCGCTTTTATTTACTTAGTTTTTGGGAAGTTTTTTTTTTTAGCTATTGGTCAAACACCTATAATTTTAAGAAATGTTTTGGGTTTTGTTTTGTTCTTTTTTTTAATGTTTTTTTTTTTTTTTTTTTTTTTTTTAATGTTGTTCGGATTATTATACGAAACATGTACAGCGCTTTCCATTCTTGGAGGTTTGGAGAGTTCTGGAGGACACGCAGACTCCAGGTTAGGTTACTTTTAAATTGAGGGCACTTAGAAACTTCCTCATTCTGAATTTAAACTTAGGCGTTTGTACATCTTCGTTGGGTGTGCAATCATATGGCTTAAATACATGTTGTGTGTTTGGTTTTGATTGTTTTAGTTTTCTTTAATCACTTTGTCATTTTTCAAATGGTAGTAATATATGTGGTATCATAATAATAATAATAATAATAATAATAATAATAATAATAATAATAATAATGATAATAATAATAATAATAATAATAATAATAATAATAATAATAATAATAATAATAATAATAATAATAATAATTATAATAATAATAATAATAATAATAATAATAATAATAATAATAATAATAATAATAATAATAATAATGAAAGACTGCTCTTTTTTTTCATTGAAATCGATGGAATAACGTAACACCTTTCGTACAGAGCTATTTCTATATCACGGGTTAAGTTGAACTTAATGGTCCAATATTTCAGTTTTGCGGGAGGGCCATTATTCGTGTGGTGAGAGTATTACACTAGAGTTTAAGAAAGGCGTGGCACGAGATCAATGGCCTTTTATACTGCAAGAGCATCCCGCTTGGCTCCGAATCCCAATATATCAAGTGCACTTTTGCGCTTATTTGAGTTTCATCCAATATCTTTTGCCGGTACATGTATTCAAGGATAGAGGTTGATTAATCTTCACTCGCTTTCAAACTTGCATCGTTTTTCAGTAATCACCAAGATAACTGATAGATGAGAAAAGAAAAATACTTCCCGAGTGCCGAACTCGACCTGAGTATATTGCGCACAAGAACTTGTGTGTGTGTGTGAAACAGAATTATGAAATAATTATAAATTATTGGGGAGGGGAGAGGGGAGTAGTTGAACGAGAAAGTAGGAGGAGAAGGGAGAAGTGAAAGAGATTGTCTACTTCAACATTCGCGTTCATCTCCTTCTCTAATCAGCAAAGCTACTTCAAGGCACCAGAGATAAATGAGTACAGGGAGGTGTTTTCTCCCGCGTTCTTTTCCAGATTGGCACTCGTTACGGACGGGGGGAAACCTGAGCAGTAAAAATACCCCCCCCCCCCCCCCCCATTCCAGAGCAGAGAAAGCCAATGATCAGAACCTGTCTACGAAAATTTGACAGAGATTGGCCTTGACCGATGACTTCGGAAGAGGTTGTCTCGAAAACTCTGCTATTTTGAAAGAGGCGGGAGGCTTCAAGAGAGAGGCGCTTACAGAGTTGGTTACATATTATCTCACATTTTGAAATGGTTTGGCTTCTGCTCTGATGGTAAGTGAAAAATAACGTTGGGAAAAATAAAGAGAAAAGAAAGTGATGGCGACGGCTGTTCTTAGCTAGGCTGGAAATACTTTGCCACACATTATATCTTGACGATATGGAATGTGCCAAATAGGCTCAATATTGTAAATAAGCTGACGGTGTTTTTTTTTTTTCACCTTCATTTTCTAGTTTGGTCGTAAACACGTTCTCTTAGGAATTAACTATTGTTTTTATGGCGATTATTATGGTGATTGGCTCCACAGAAATGTGTTACAGTTTCTTCACGAGGTATTCGCTGAGCACCAATGATGCCAGTGTTGTAATGGTAATGAAGGCATTAGAAAACCAGAGATTTGTCCTCAATCGCCAAATGAGCCGGAAGCTGTGGATATTTTTTTCATCTTCAAGAAAAGAGCATCTGGAATGCGTTATGCTATTTCTAGACAGTCCTGTGATTGTTACATGCTAAAATGCATATATGGATTTAGAAAACAGCTTCTTTTTCTACTTCTTTGATTACGAAAAAAAGATAAAGTCAAGCTAACAAAGCATTCATTTTTACTTCATCGGTTTTGTATCTAAAGCCTTTTTTTTTAAACTAATTATAATTTCAAATTTTGAAAAAAAAGATTCACAAGTTTGAAGACGATAATTTCTTTTTTTTTTTTTTCTTCTTCTTTTTTTTTCTTCTAGATTTTAAGAGCATAAATTGATTTTGCGCGATGCTCCAAGTTTTTTTTTTCCACCTCATCTAAATAATTATTATCTCGGCCTCTGGTTATTGAGTTTTATTTTGTTTTGTTTTGTTTGTTTGTTTTTTGTGGAGTTTTTTTTTCTTTTTTCTTTTTTTTTTTTTTTTTTGGCTTTTTTGGCTTTCATTTTTTATATATAAATTATTTAGAAAAGGAAGACAGAAGAAAGGAAGGAGAGCTTAATCGGCAGAACGCCAGACAGACAATCTCCACCTGAAACACCTAGAGGTGGGAAATTCAAATACATTTTTTAAAATCTGTGAAAAGCAGTTAGTGAATCAATCAAGAAAATGAAATAGTAATGTTTTTCTACGCTATTTTAATTTTAAAAAGAATGTTCAGTTTGACGACCATGCTTAAGATTTCAAGATAACTGTTGTTTTATATTTTTGCGAGAAGCTAGCTGATCTGTATCAGTTTGTTCTTTTGATATACTCAAATCCACCATTCTCAAGTCAACTTTTTAATTGAAACTGATTGGCTGGTCCTCTATGACTTCTCATGAATATAGATTTGACTCTCTCAATTAGAAAACTGTTAATTTTCGTTGATAGAATTAATAAAGCAGTAAGTGATAATTGATTTGTCAAATCGTCTGCTTTGAGCTTAACTCAACCTTTAACTTGGAAATTGAAACCCACCGATCTAAAAAGGGTAAATTTTTAGATGAAATGTGAGTTCATCAACAGAAAGATTGGTTGGATTTGAACTCATACATTCTGACATTAAAAGCGACATTTGTACTGACTACGCTCTACTTACACCCGAAAGTTCTTTGAATAGCTTTATGTTCCCGATGCTTTTTACAGGAATTTTAAGTGGAATTCATAAAGCTTGAGGGTCTAAAACTTTCTTATGATTTTATTTATAGGTTTGTTTGTTTGTTTTTTTCTTATTTGAAGTGAGCGTGTATATTTTATTTAAAGGATTGTAGTCACTCAGGCCTGAAAGGCTAGTTTTAATTGTTAAAAAACTAGTCTGGTTGTGAAACTTTCTATATCAATCTGTCCTTTAGTTGGTTTTCCTCAACGGTTTTCGGCGAATCTTTGCTGTTTTATTTTTCTTTCTTGAAACGATTCATACGGTTTTCGAACTATACTTGTTTGAGGCAAATGTTTGTAGGGCTTTCAAATTAAAAAAAAATATATATTAGAAAACAAAAAGAAAACCTATCGTGAAAAGTAATGTATAAAGAACAGCGAATCTAATGCATTTTCTTCTAGCAGAGTGCTATCGAAACTGTGTCTTGATTTTAAAAAAAAGTTTGTGTTTTGATTATGAATTCAATTTTTCTTTTGTTTTTGTTTTTTCAATCCCCGCTGAGATTTTTTGAGCCAACTGGACTGATGTTGCATAAGCGCCCTAATTTGTTTTTTTAGAAATATCATGAATACTGTTTCCAGGATAGAGATAAGGAAAGAAAGAATGCCAATAAGGAGATGAATGAGAGAAAGGTATATTATAATATATATACATATATATATATATATATATATATATATATATATATATAGAGAGAGAGAGAGAGAGAGAGAGAGAGAGAGAGAGAGAGAGAGAGAGAGAGAGAGAGAGAGAGAGAGAGAGAGAGAGAGATTAAGGATTTTAGAACACTTCGATGAACATAATTGAAATCGAGGGAAAGGTGAGTGTGGGTTTTGTTTTTGTTGTTTTTTTGTTTTTTTTTGTTGTTTTTTTTTTCCTTGTGGCGAGTATTTAGGAGGATCTAGGAAAAGCAAAATGACCAAAGCGTGTGTCTGAAAAGAAGCCATACACTTTAAATAAAATGAATGGCAGTATATTTTTTTTAAATCACCACCCAAAGCATCATAAACGCTCTGTTCTCCGTGTAATCTATTTTAACATTATATGTTATTGCATTACAAATAAGTTAGATAACGCAATATTTGTAATTTTGTGAGCCCAAAAACGTGTTTGTCTCGATGGTTACGAGTTTTTTCTTTTTATATTTTTTCGAAAATGGCGTTTAGTAGTATTGCCCAACCCGCTGTCTCACTCCATACTCCACCTGAAGTAATAAAAGGAAAAACCGACATTAAAAAGCACAAAAAATCGAAAAATCTTTGGAATATTTTTCTTTCTCTCCTTCTCTCTCTCTCTCTCTCTCTCTCTCTCTCTCTCTCTCTCTCTCTCTCTCTCTCTCTCTCTCTCTCTATCTATCTATCTATCTATCTATCTATCTCTCTATCTCTCTCTCTCTATTTCAACACACAAACTTTTTCTTATCATAATTATATTGTAGTTATTGTTGTTGTTTTTTTTTTCTAAATAACCTCATTAATTCATCGCACATCTCTAATTCGGCTTATAAACACGGCAGTGGAAGGCCAGGATCAGACCCAAATGCACACGATCATTAAACGCTGCATAGCTGAGCATCCATTGCCAGGTCGGAACAATAACTCTCATGTAGCGCTGTGCGTCTCTGAAGAATGTTATCTGGCCAGAGGAGCGACATTAGCACCTTCTACATGCTAGAGCTGGCGGTGTGGTGCCCTCAGCTAGATCTAGATTAGAGAAATTGAGTTTAGGATATTGGGAGCGTGGGGTACCAGGAAGGTGGGTGATATGATGAGGCATTCCTGGTTGTGTTCATTTTTTTATTTTTTTTTTTTTTTTGGCGATGATTAATCCTCCAGATGATGATCATGTTTATCTTTTTCCTCTTGTCTCCTCCCATTTCGCTTTTTGATAATAATGATAAAAATGATAATAATTATGATAATTATTGTTTTGCTTGTCTTATCATCTAGATTATCATCGTCTTTCATCATCATTATCATCATCTTCATCATCATCATTGTCATTATGATCATCATCATATCCATTATCAATGCCACATCACCATCATAGTCTTCGTTATTATTGTCATCTTAGAATTATTATCCTTCTTATCATCCTCATTGTCATCATCATTATACTCATCGTCGCTATCATCAGCATCATTGGCATTTCATCATCTTCTCCATGATCATTATCAGATTCACTATCACCAATGTTATCACAAAAAATCTTTTAGTAGAGCATCAGAAATGAGAAAATTCTCAACCTATCTAGAGTCCAAGTTTCGCGCAATAAGGTAAATACACAAATTCACCGTTATCGGCAGTGTGGGTCAAAGTCGATAATGTATAGTTTCGATAACAAATTAAACAGATGAAAAGAAGTTGAGACAATTTTCATCCTCATGCATTACCAGAACTTTGCGGAAACCAAAAACAATTTCAATCCTCAACCTCAAAAGTAAATTCCTTACCACAAAAAAAAAAACAAAAAAAAACCCAGAAAATAAATCAATAACATTATAAATCTTGGCACAGGACAACCTTTATTCCAAGATATATTCAAAGAAGCAATCACCATTTTTATGTACTTTTGCAACCTCAACAATCAGCGAAGAGGCTTTGCTGAGCCATCTACTAGCTGCTTGTGCCATAAAGAGATTGTCTTGATCTGGCTCGTATCTCTGGCGCAGTTCTCTTTGATTCTCGGGAAGAGCCAGAAGACACATAGGGTCACATGTGGAGAACATCGTGGTCGTTCCAAGGCTTCCCACTGGGTGTAGGAGCTCGGTGAACATCCTGGTAGCATGCACAGGTGTGTTGCCATGATGGATAACGATTGAAAAGTTGAGGCGCTCAGGTCACTTTAATTTATTTTATACTAAATGGACTGATCTCAAAGTTTATCTGGAGGTACCATTTTGGTAAACATTCATGCTTTAATTGTGAATTGGTTGCTGTACCGACTGAAAATGACTGCAAAAAATGTGCCGTTGTTTTTATACAACTTTCAGAAATCTTGAAAGTTTTTTCTCTTGACTTGAACAAGCAGGGGAATCGATTTTATGACTCCTTTTGAGATGGTTTACCTCGCATTATATTTTTCTTTAAAAACACAGCGAGATGAAGACTTTGAAATTGGCACTTTATCTGCAATGTCTTCATTTCACAAGATTTTTTCTTCTCTTTAGCTGAGCATCAGCCAACAGTAGAGATTTCTGCATCTCTATCTGATGTGAGAATTGCTCAATCTGGCTTTCATCATCCATTATCCACGCACCCTTCTGAAAAGACTTTCAACTACTTTCTAGACGTTTAAATGTAAGAGAAATACCGTCCTAAAAAAACAGTGAAAAGATCTGTGTGTATTTCAGAGCCGGATTAACCCAAAAGAATTGAACATGTTATGAGAAACCGAATGTCATATCTCGAAAGTGATTCCTTTAGTTTTCTGAATATCTGTTATGCCGATTATTGTGATCTTGTTGTCGACACGTGAGGGAAGCTCATTACAGCTGCCCTCAGCATTGTTGCTTGAAATTCTGCAGAGAATTTACTGAAGAGTCAAGATACAAAATATGCCAAGTTTCATCAGCCTATCATTGGTAGTTTTAATTTTATCAAGATGACAAACTTTCTTCTGGCTATTTATAGAAAGCGTTCAATGTGATCTTTTGTGATATGTCTAATTTTTTTGCCAATAGTTTTTTGTATATAAACTGTCAATTATATTTCAACGAATACCAAACGCCAAAATGTAATACTTTTCTCCAAACATTATTTAATTCATGCCTGAAAGGAAACAAAGAATTGACAAAGGAAATTCGCTTTTAATTATAAGTAATATACGTTGAGACAATAAAGCATTTAAAACAACATAAACAAAAAGGAGGGGAAGAAAGAGGAGGAAAAAAAGGTAAGAAGAAGTGGGAGAAAGAGAGAGAGAGGGGGGGGGGAGGGAGGGAAACAGACAGACAGACAGACAGAGACAGAAACGATAGAGGCACGCAGAGAGAGAGAGTGGGAGAGACCCAGAAAGGATAGATGTGCAATGGTGGAGAAAAAATAAACCGCTCATTTTATACCATATCTCTGAATTAATATACTCACTGAAACATCAGAGGACCAGAAGAAGAAAAGAAAAGATAAGAATGCAAAAAAAAAAAAAAGGTAAAAACGTTATGGCCACAAGGAATGCTGCATTTGAAAGCCCCAAATCTACTTAACTTTGTGAACACATTTAGCGCGCCACGCTTAATTTGCGGAGATGCGCAAACACAAATGCTAATGATTATGGAGTTTAAACTGTTGCATTATAATAGGCTGAAGAGTAAGGAGAGCCGAGGAGCGATCACACAACTTTTACAGAAAAAAAATCAAAAGTTAGGAAAAAGACAGTCAGAAATGCAATCCAGGTTATTTTATTTCTTGATTTAATTTCTTAAGGGATTCGGGGATATTATGAAAGTAACGCCATATTGCACACATCGCGCGTAGGGAAAAGGAGGAAAGTGTATTTGTAGAGAGTGGGGTTGCGGAAAGGAGAGAAAGGGAGAGAGAGAGAGAGAGAGAGAGAGAGAGAGAGAGAGAGAGAGAGAGAGAGAGAGAGAGAGAGAGAGAGAGAGAGAGAGAGAGAGAGAGAGAGAGAGAAATGTATATTACTGGTGAAATGAAGTATGGCCAAAAACGGACTTGTTAAAAGAGAGAGCAGGCGCGCAGATTGCATGCTAATGATACAGAATCTGCATAGTGAACCCGACAGGCTTTTCAAAGAAGCGTATTGCACTCAGAATTATTAAGCTTTTTTGCCGCGGAAGAAAATGAAACTGCTCCTTTTATCATGTAAATAACGGTGAATATCTACAACACGGAGTCACCATTACCCCAGTGATAAAACATTTGCCCACATAGCTGTTCTACCGACAAGCACTAGTCTACATGTAACAGAATACGCAAATCTATCTTCGTGTTCCAAGAATAGAACGTAAGAAGTTTGGAACATAGCCAAATCGAGACCTAGACAAAATAGTCTTGTAGTCTATGATATAGGTCGCTCTTGGTATCTCTTCCTCGAGTCAGTAAATCCAGAGATACAGTAGCTACGAGGGCAGGCTGATAATTAAGTTCCGTTTAATCATAACTTTTTAATTTTTCACAGCATATACATAAACAATACGTCAAACGAAAGCTTAATACCTCAGCTACATACTTAGCACTCTATTTTTCGATGTAGTCACCGTCGCGATCAACACACCGCCTCCAACGTTTCACTAGTTGGCTCACGCCGTCAGCGAAGAATTCAGACGGCTGTCCACGGCACCATCTGCGAACATCTGCGATAACTTCCTCATCATTGTCATAGTGATGGCCCTTCAGGTACTTCTTGAGTTGGGGAAACAAATAATAGTCAGAGGGGGCAAGATCGGGGCTGTATGCAGGGTGAGGTAGGGTCGTAAGTTCCAGCTGCCTTAAGGCGTCCTGAGTTTGGCGACTGGTGTGCGGGCGCGCATTGTCGTGTTGCAGGATTGAGTCCTTATCACGCCGAATACGTCTGAGTCGGAGTTTGAGAGCTCGGAGTGTTGAAATATATCGCTCAGAGTTCACAGTTTGCCCTTGCTCCAGAAATTCCATGTGGACCACTCCCTCCATGTCCCAGAAAACGGTGAACAAGACCTTTCTTGCAGAGGCAACAACCTTGAACTTCCTTGGACTTGGAGAAGTTTTGTGCCTATACTCCATCGATTGGGCTTTACATTCTGGATCGTAGTGGTGGACCCAGGATTCGTCTCCAGTCACAATGCGTTGCAGAAATGCTTCTCCTTCTGCATTGTAACGCTCTAAGAGTTGAGTACACATGTCCTTTCTCTGCGCTTTCATCTCTACAGTGAGCTGTCTTGGGACCCAACGGGCAGAGACTTTTCGGTAACCCAGTACAGTTGTGGCGATGTGGTGCACTTGTTCTTTCGAAATGCCTACTTCATCTGCAATTTCCTTTTGTTTGACCCTTCGATTAGCTCTAATCATGCAGTCAACTTTCTCTCGATGAGCCGTGTCCGATGCGGAAAGGGGCCTACCCGAACGCTTTCGATCACGCAGAATTGTCTCTCTGGGGTCTTCCCCTTTAAAAATTCTCACCCATTTGCGAACTGCACAGTCTGAAATGCACATTTCACCATAAACTGTCTTCATTCTTGCATGAATGTTTGCAGCAGAACATCCCTCAGCTGCCAAAAACTCGATAACAGAGCGCTGTTTGATGAGAAGGTCATTGGAAGTCGCCATTGTCTCATAAACATGGCTACCACATCATGTGTTGCGCGTCACTGCATTATGAGCACGAATGACGTCACACAAACTTGTTATAGTTAAGTCTAGAAAAATGGTTCGAGAGGATATGTATGAAATTTTAGGTCGATGTGACGAAAATTGACCTAGTTATTAGCAAACGGAACTTAATTATCAGCCTGCCCTCGTATAATAGTCCAGAATGCTGGCTATGCATTGGAAATGAACCAAAGAATACGTTCAGTGAACTTTTTTTTAAACCTAATTGTTTTACAGGCTACCTTAACTTTAACCATCAAAATATTATGTATATGATCAAAGGGTTGCAATTTACAAACTTGCCTCTGAGTAAATATAATCTTTATCGAGATCATAGACAATACCCAATGTAACAATCAGAAGCTGCACGTAAAAGGTGTAGAAATTTAGAAGCTCGGGTCACGTCAAAATTTTTTTCTTTTACTTTACCGTATCTTATCTTAGCTTACTTTCAAAGATGAATAGTTGTTTCCAATAGTTTTAATATGAACTAGTCTGTTTTGCAAGATTGTTCTATCCTACTACAACTTACTAAATAGCTAGTCTTGGAGCACTAAAACTATACAACCGTGGCAACATAACTATCAAATTAAGTGTAGCTTTCGATCTTTAGAGAATTTTGCTGATCCTGCACCCTCTTTGGACGAATAGGAATGTGACGGCTTATTTTGAGACCCACAAGTAACGACTAGAATGCAATGTCAACCATTGGAAAAGTACTGTTTAGATGAGATTCAGTTCCACTGGTGGGTAACCTAAGCTGGGATTCGAATGCGGGACCCCTGAATTGCCAGCCGTACCTTCTAATGACTGTGTCAGCTACATAGCATGCATTCCTCATCAAATGTAAATATAAAAACATTGTTTGAGAAAAGTGGAACGAATAAACATTGCATTTTCGCAAAAAGATATTTATTCAAGCAGAGTTTATGGAGTCGACGTAAGACAACCCTTGGGAGATGTTTCTAGCCTACTCGTGTGTCACGACAGAGAGGAAAATTTCATAAAGCTACGTCAATAAAGTTACCTGAAAGAAACTCAATGTAACATTCTGGGAAAATGTATAATCTGCAAGACATCAGTGTGTGATAAATTCGATGAGACGCTAAGATTTCAGCACAAATAGTCAAAGCTCACAAATTGTTTAAATCTAAAGTAATCACTTTCTTTGGCTTAATTCGGTCACACGCGATTTCAGTAAAAAATATTCAAAGCCAAGAAATTGTTTAGATCTAAAATAATCATGTTACGGTGGATAAATGAACATTGTCGGAGATGGAGATTGATTAATGATATAAGAGCTTTACAAATGTTTCAGTCATCCAAGAGAATAAATAATAATTTTAAAAACATTAAAGCCAGACTATTTATATAACAAAAACCATTCTGCGCGATAACAGAAAAGTTAGATCTTGCCATATTAACTGCAGCAGCATTCATGGTTTTTGAACTAATGTGAATAAAAACTTCCAATGTTTATTTTTTTTTCTCACTGTACAGCTATACGGATTATAAATGATATTATTCTTTCTGTAATCAGGTTAGGTGGTTTGCTAATCTATATGCCAATTGAAACAATGCCAGGTAGCAACGAAGCTGGTATTTATTTTAATCGAATAAATTCAATAAACATGCAACCTAATTTGCTGGATCTAAATAACTTATGCGAAATCAGCCAAACGTAAATTCTGCTCATTTTAGCTTTATTTTCATTTAAAATCAACGTAAGAGAAAGGTTTGTAATTGAAAATGTAAAAGGTATAGAAATAAATTTATATAACAAACTTAGGAACACTACCAAGTTTTACCCTGTCATGTGCTTGAATTCCTCTCTGTTGTTTTCCTTTACCAATCATATCCCAGATGGAGAAAACATCTCCTCATGGCAGAGAAAATTCAATCAGCTAAATACAGTTGTAAGAGGGCACAGCTTCCACCTTTTCCAAAGCTTTCCTAGACACAATTTTGGACGCTTGGTATCATATTTCTACAACTTTCAAACATATATTGCTTCATCACGAGGATTTATTGCGCGAAAAAGTCGGAGATTCTCAACATATCACAATGTTTCGTTTTGCATTTTCGGAAATATCGAATGTGTAGGCTTTGTTTTGGGATGACGAAACTCTTTCAATATTTGCCCTCATACAGCTATATAAATCAAAGAGAATAAAGTATAAGGCTATATTTGGTTTAAAAATTTTAACAGGTCGTCTGAGTTCGGTAATCCAAGGGTTTGATTGCACAAGTGTGACTTCGATTGAGCAACTTCTATTTTTAACGAAAAGAAATCATAATGCATCTATTAGAAAATTAATGTGATTAAAGAAAGAAAGAAAGAAAGGCGAAGGACAAGCAGTCGGACATAACAATGGGGAGACAGGTAGAGTGAGTGAGGATGTTTGTGTGTGTGAGAGAGAGAGAGAGAGAGAAAGACACACACACACACATACACATGAACAGTAATATATAGTTTTTGCGCATCAATATAACGCCTTAGCAACTTTTGTTTTTACTTTCCAGACAAAGGATCAGGAATAAACCAAGCAAGACTTCGGTGGATTAGTGGGGCATAGTGGTTAGCGCCTCTGACTGTGATTAGATGGATGTTTGTTCGATCCCTATCATGGATTACATTGATGTCTGATAAAACTGATAACTGGATGAAGGTAACCCATGATATTTTAAGGAATTCAAGAATCTTCGACCTACAGGCAGTAGCACTGTAATATTCATTATTGTTTGAGTGTCTTTTGGTGTATGTTTGTTTATCACCGTGAAGAGAAGATTGTATTTTTGAATATAAAACTATAAGACTATTACCATGTTCTAGATGAGAGGAAGACTGGAGTCCACTACCTGAGAGTATTAGATAGGAATCGAATCGACCTTTTACCCCCTTGTCACATGCAAATACATAATAGTCTAGTGAGAGCGCTATAGCCTGACCTAATGACGCCCCACTTCGAGTATTATACATTAGATCGAAACTCGAAATTCAGAAATGGACTCAACTAATACTGTTAGACACTGACTCACATTGAAGAAGGCCCGCTGGGAGATTGGAGTGTGGAGGTCAGCGCGAGAAAAACGAAGCCTTAATTTTTCATAACTTCTGTTATTTTATCTTCGATTTTGTCTCAACACTTCGGGTTTCCCCATGGAAAGGAAAGACAAAAGGGAGAAATTTCTTGTTCAACTTTGACAGCCATTGTTAAAAAAATAATAAGGAAAAAGAGTAAAATTCAAGACACAGAGAGATGACGCATTTGTTTTTCCTTTTCGTACCTCACAAAATTACCATATAAAAAAAAATTATGTTCCTTAGACTGAGTAACAAAAAAGAAAATCAATACATTTAGGCAGGCTGGATTCAGCTTTGCAAATGAAGTATTCGATTTTGAATACATGAATAGCTCTCTATAGCACTCTTGCTTAAGTCTAAATAGCGTTATGTCTTTGAGTTTCAAAATGGATTCGAAACGAAATTTTTCAATTATTGACGCCGGTAAAATATTTTTTACTCCTTTCACCATTATATCCATAAAATACCAAATACATAAAACTTTCTATACCTGATTCACAGTCTCTTATAGTGGATGCAAGAAAGGCTATGTAAGAAAAGCTGTTACACATACCTTTGAGTTCTACAATAATAGAACCATCCATGAAAAGGAGCCTCTTGGAGACCGATAGAGACTTCCATCTTTTGGCAAGGATAGCGATGTAACAAATTGGATTTGTCGATGAGATTTCAATGACAAATCCGGCAGAAGCTCTGCTCTCCCATCGTGAAGCAAGTTGGGCCTAGCCTGTTAAAGACGTTAGAGGCTGAAAACGAAAATATCAGGCTTGGGATCAGACTTCTTTTACTGCTAATGAAAAGCCGTGAACACCAAATCTCACCGGAATCGTAATAAACTCGACATGAAGTATCTCTTTTGAGGTTTCAATCTTTTTTCTATACTTAGACAATTGTTTTCTCCCCGAATCTACTTGTGATATTTTTTTCTTCCTTTTCCTTTTCCTTTATTACTCCTCATCTTTCTTCTTCTTCTTCTCCTCCTCTTTCTTCTTCTTCTTCTTCTTCTTCTTCTTCTTCTTCTTCTTCTTCTTCTTCTTCTTCTTCTTCTTCTTCTTCTTCTTCTTCTTCTTCTTCTTCTTCTTCTTCTTCTTCTTCTTCTTCTTCTTCTTCTTCTTCTTCTTCTTCTTCTTCTTCTTCTCCTCATCTTTCATTATCGTTCTTCCCCTCTTAAACATACCTCTAAAATAAACCAAGCGTCAGTCTCTTGTTGCTATCTCTAAAAGTCATATATGAAATCACAATTACACACACACACACATTCATACACACAAACAACTTATCACATCAAGAGAGAGAGAGAGAGAGAGAGAGAGAGAGAGAGAGAGAGAGAGAGAGAGAGAGAGAGAGAGAGAGAAAAGAACAATTGTGTTGAAACAAACAGTTACTGATAGAAAGCCTTAGAATAGATCTGAGTATCAAAATTCCGTTCACCAAGAGGACAAAGAACTGATATCCTAGAATTTATCTGCTATTCTCACATAGCACATTTCCTCGAAACTTCCATTCCTCCTCCGCGGGCAAGGCTGGATAAGATAACAACGTCTCTTAAATTTATTACTGCCTGCCAAGACAACAAACTGTATTTCGTGGATGAGGTAGAAACAGATTGGTCCGTCATAAAGGTTTTGTGCACTTGAGTACTAGTAAGTCAATAGGTTTAACTTTCTCTTAGTTTCTTTGTGCGTGCAACAAGTTTTGGTTTAATTAAATTTAAGTTTAAGGCAGAAACACACTCTTAGCGCTTGTTCTTTTTATTCTTTTTCTACTTCCCTTTTTAAAAAAAAAATAAGAAGGGAATTGAATCATACCGCAACAGAATTTAAAAATAATTTATTGGCGAAAACAGTGAGCGATATAAAGAGCTTGAGAGCATAAAGACAAAATTATAAAAAGAAAAAAAAAATGATCATGCTCTACTTGCTATGTGTTCAACTGAAACACTTTTAAACATACCGAGCTTTTCAACATATTGATATATATATTTTTTTTTAATTTTTGTCCCTTCGCAAATTAAGTATAAAAAATTTGAGTTAAACATTTTTGCGGTCAATCAAGAATTCTTTGCGACATACTAGTCAAAAATGGTTCAGCATATTTCACTATTGATCATACTAGTTTGAAGATACGTAACCCCAATCCCCACAAAAAAAGGTTGCCACAGACTTCCTGTCGTACAACGTAGATGTCTCTCATTGTCTGCTTTTCCCTTTTCTTCTATCTTCAAAAATTTATGAATACCAAAATGAACCAGCCTCGAATGCTGCCCTCCACTCACATGATTATGCAAACTCTATGCTTGAATACAAAATTAAAGTCGAAGGCAAACTGTGTAGGAAATAACACAAGGGTAGTGAGAGCCTAGGGGCTGCAGCGAAAAACCCACAACCGGTCAAACAAACATTGATTCTTCCCTCAATTATATATTGAAAAAAAAATAGCTTGCCTCCATATTTTACAACTTCCTCTGTCTCCGACTGAGAACACAATAGAAACATTATTTCATCCATTGGGCGCTTAGAATTGTTTCGTCGGTGAGCTGTGAGCACATACATGTAATGTGGAACAAGAACTGTCGAGTTTTATTGTTTAAAAGCTCAATACTCTTTCTCTCTCTCCTTTCTCTTTTACTCTCTCACTTCTTTCTCTCTATCCCTCTCCCTCCCACACTTCGAACCAGAATACCCTCGGGCCCATCTTGAGTAACGAGTTTTCTGCCACCGTTATGAGATGGTTGAAATCGTCCAACCGTGGGGTTTTGCATTGTTCTGTTTAGAGTGTTCGGTTCTTGTTCTTTGTCTTTCCGCATAAGTAGACTGAAGTAGTATAACAAAATTGATTAATGTTAAGCGCACGTATTCGGTCGGTGGTCATGGGAATAGAGCGCACGCCCTCAGCCCTGCTGAAAACCATCGTCGTTGTTGCAAGCCACGTCTCTGCCGGAAGTGGATGAGTCCAGAATCCTGGCAAATTCAGCTGTGTAAAGTGCTGTGGGGGCTAAAAATAGACTTTAGCATTTATATTGTATTAGATTAAATAATTTAATTGTCAAAAAAAAAATAATTAACTAACTTTTCAAGCTTTTCACAAATCACTTGATCAGTCCATATACCAACTGCTGATGTTCAACAAACAGAATATAAATCAGGTTATTTAGTCACGAGGAGCTACAGTGCGGGATAGCGGAGGACATGACATTTACTAAAGCTTTCTCTTATTGCAATAATTCATATTTCTTGCTAACAAAATTATAGAACAGCTGATAAGCGATGATTGAACTGGGCTCGAAAACCGGAACAGTTGTTAATTTGTTGAGTACAGCATCTCAGAATGTACTGTAGCTTTTTTGGAAAAGCAACCCTCTTTCCAGGTACACGCTCTGCTATAACTTTAGCACTGAGGAACAATAATGTGTTCTTTGAAGTTACCTTGTTTAGAGATCAGAACGCGTTGCTAATTAACACTGCAACAATCAAAACTTCCGTTTTAACTTTTTCTCAATCTGAGAAGTCTTTCCAAATTTAAAGCACAAGATCTGTGAATGCCACAATTTGTGCGTCTTTGGAGATACAATCTCGCCTTCCTTTCAAGTGTTAAAAAAAAATTTTGAATGTTAATTACTCAACAAATGGTGTTGCTTCTGTTGTATGATAAAGGAAATGGTTTTAGCAAAGTCCCTTTCATGAAAGCTTGGCAGGAAAATGTTATGAAGAATATTATTCACTCCATTCGTTTCAAGGCTTACGGAGAATATAAAGCAAATAGCATTAGTTTCGAAGAGTATCAGATAATTCAAAGTGAAATAAAGTTGTTGCAATCACAAAACACACAGATTGGGCAAGTACCACTTCTTAGTCAAACTAAATTTGAAGTGGTTTCCGTTTCTTGAAAGTTATTCATATAATTAACATGGCGCCAGTATAGTAAGTTCAACTTTGCAGGAATTGATAATATAAATCAATTCTTTCTTTGCACACACACACACACGCACACCAAAAAAAAAAAAAAGCTAAGCGTATTCGTGGCATTCAAACAGCAAGGTTCCTACCTCTTCAGCTCTGAGATTGGATACCACAGTGTTTCATCTTCTTCAGTCCATCCAGGATAAGATAAATCACAAACTTAAACGATAGATTTTACCTGTGCTGGGCGGTTCTCCACACTTTAGTCAGGCTACTCTGTCTCTGACACATTCCCTGTTTGTTTTTACTTACTTTTTACTTGACCGCTCTCATTTCTTTATTATATCCGTCAGTTTCAAATTGATCGTCAGAAAAAACAAATGTCTAGTTCATCTTTCTTTCCATGTATTATATATTCTTTTGTTCTTGCTCCTTCGAACTATTTTAAGAAACCTTTTATGAGTGAATCGACTTAAACTTTCAAATCGATATGTTGGGAATTTTGAGCTCCCATTAAATGTCAAATCTCACCTTCTTTTACGCCTGTGTTCGGATTGCTTTCCGACTAAGACTGATCTTATTATACCTACAGGTTTAGGACGAAAATACTATTTTACCTAAATTTCACTATAGAAGACTCTAAACACCTTCTAGAAAGGGAGAAAAAAAAAAAAAAAACTCCGCCAGACGCTACAACATTCCTCTTGTGAACCTTCCCCTTATTTTATTTGTGCTTAATTTGTGATAGTGAAAACAATTCTTACAATTATAGCTCTAAAGGGATTTAAAAAAAAATTACATTTTATTTCCTTTCATTACTTCACAGTCTTTGATATCAATCCAACACATGATAACGTCTAATCAGGCAATTAAAGCAAATCACAGTCTGAGCATTGTACTTTTTTGTCTTTAATTTTAGCCTCTTTAGTTTCTAAGGCTGTGCCTAACATGAGGAAGAGTAACATGATTTCGTTGAAAGGTTTCATTTTCTCGAACTTCAGACTAGATAATTCTAGAAATAGAAATTCATGAGCTGTCCGTGCTGTCTGTTATAATTTATTTCTGGGTGGGGAGGACGAAATAACAAAAAAAAAAAAAAATAAATAAAAAGAGTACGCCAAAGATTCCCAGACTTTTGCAGTAATTCACGGAAGTAAATATTTTAGGCGAGTTTTAAAACTGCGATTTTTTACCGGACGACTTTCCAGATTCCATTTAAGAAAACTGAAGTTTAAAGGTGTTTGGGTCTTTCAGCAATTTAAAGTTAAAGTTTACGTCTTTTGTGTGTATGTGCGGTTATCTGTGTGGAGGGAGTAAAAAAAAAGGAGGTGGGGGGGTGGGGGGGTGGGGAGGCAGGGTTCTCTTGTAATGCGTAAATTTTCTTCCAAATTTATCATTTCCAACCTTACTTTTTCTCCAAATCAGAATGGTTTTCAACGTTTTATTTTTTTTTTTCGGAAATCTAAAGAAAAGATTAAATGAGGTCTTAGTGCAATACATTGCGCATGCAGGAAAATTAAAATTGAAATGCAATTATCATGAGAGCAAAGTCAGAATAGATCAATATCATTTGTAAAATTGTATTGTTATATATTTTGTGAATTCATACTTTCCTGACTTTTTATATTTTGTTAATTTTTTTTTAACCAAAATTGACATGCCAAGTGGTTTTGTTTCTTACTTACAAAAATAAAGAATTTTTTTTTCAAACATAGAGAAAAAAAAACTAAAAGAGACACGCAAGCCATCGCAATAGAGACACGATGTTAAATAGTATCACGTGATACAGAATACAAAAGAATACAAATATAAAGTGGAACATAACGCAATCAATTTTTATCACATTAGAAGATTTTTTTTTTTTTTTTTATAATTACTCTTTAAAATATTTTCAACTAAATGAAGAGCTGTTCTTTGTTTGGTTATCACATACGTGACAGGAGTCGTATTTGGTCAAACATTTAGTTAATCGTTGATTTCAAGTCTCAGCAAATTAATATCGTGATTCTGTACTGTACATAAAACGAAGTCAATGATAACGTAGCAATTGCATTGTCTGAAATCTTTCCACTTCCCTTCTTTCAACTTGCTTTTAGTTTTACTAGGTTTCTTAAGGTACCGGCACAACAATATTATATTTTACTTGTTTCTAGATGTAAAATGTAAAGATTTTTTCAAAACCAGCGTTCCTTCGTCTTTTCTCTTTTTAGTAAATTCATCTGACTTCCAAGGCATGTTTTTCCTATTTTCTCAACCTATCCTCTCCCACCCCCTAGATGTCCCTACAGTACCTGCACAATCATCATGCAAATCAAAAGCATTATGCTCAAAGCAATATTTATTATTAATATAAGATGATTACTGAGGTCAATAATCCACATCAAGAATCTAGTCTGCTTTTCTACCTTTCTTTTTGGTGGGGACGTATTTGTGTGTAGGTGGTTAATTGTAGCCTCACAAACTGGGTACTTTTGTATTATACAAAATTCTATTTAAACTATATTCTCGTCTAGCCTAGATACCTAGAGACCTACATCTCCGGCCAAGGTCTGCTTCTCCTTTTCACCAACTTGTAGCGGCCGTTGATAGCAAAGGTATCCGGCTGGCGTCGGCATGATTATTTATGAAATCATTGACGTGCTGAGGAGGCTCTAAGGTTTTCACTTTTTTCTCGATATTTTTCTCATCACTATCAGAGCGGAACCTTGCTTCTTTTCATCGGCATCTGGAGAAACGGTATTTTATTTTATGATAATAGGTTGGAGTGTTTCAACAGTTACAGAGACACTAAATAGACATCTACTTTACCTAAGATTTAATATTGTATTTTTGTGCGGTCATGACGCGGGATCACTCGCAATCGCCGCTTGATCTTTTAGCTTTGCCAGGGGCATGAGAAGGTAAAATTATTGCAAAAAAAAAAATTGTAAAAAATGAGAAAAAAGAGGGCAGGCTCGAACTGATTAAACATAAAATAACTATCAGACGATTATAAGCTATTGGTTTTGACCAGTGCTGCGCGATGCGATGTATCGTAATATTCCTTGGCACTTACAAGTATTAATGCCTGCCTACGGCATTCATCGTGATCATATTAATATGATCATATTTTATTATTGAACAAGGTCTAGTCTGTATTATCATTAAATTGGAGTAGATCTAACCTCTGTGTAGATTATAAACACAAAAGAGCGCACTTAAAGTTTAAAACCACAACCGAAGGTTTTTCATGCCAACAGGCTTTTAACACTATTGTAATAATGCTTCAAAAATAATTTTTGTTTTAATGCCAATAGGCTTGTAAACATTATTTGAAGAATGCTTCAGAGTTATGGTTTTTGATCCAGGAAAAAATCTGTTTCTCATCTTTATGTTGTGTTGCATTCAGGTGGATATATAAAAAGTTGAATCTGAAAAAAATCCTGTGCCAGTTAAGCCATTTTCAATGGATTACATTCATTACTTTTTCTTTACTATATTGCTTTCCATTGCTCTGTGGACAGGAAAATCGTAGGCTAAATCTATTAAAATAGGACTAAATAAATAAACAATTATCTACATAGATGTATTAAGAAGGCCTAATCCACTTCAGGGTAATCCAAGAAATATTGGTTTTTAAATAACTTTTCATCGCTGTTTATTTCTAAAAAAATTGCTATAAAATAGCAGCAAATTTAGCAATGGGAATATTAGTTGTGTTTCAAAGAAGAACTTTATATATATATATATTGGTGAATGGTGAAATAAATTATGTGGAAAAGCACTCGCATAGAAGAAACTCGAGTCATGCGCCATATTTTCAACCTCTAACTTAATTTGCCAGCTCTGTCAAACGTAATAAGTAACAGGCAAAGAGAGCTGTGTTACGCCTGCTGTAAATAACTCCTGTATTTTAATCTCTAACGTGTGGAAACTAAGGTTCATCTACAGCGTTATTTTCTCCTTGGCTTTACATTTTCTTCTGTAAGATTTAACACGTTCCTTTTCATGCATATTTTATGTTTTGCAGTTTCCAAAATGAGAGAATGTTAGAAACTTGCACTTTCAAAACATTTTAACTACCACTGTATCTAGTCTGTGTGATAAAGGAGCTAATAAAATTTTATGTTCAAAATAATAACGCTTACAAGAATGCCAAAATGAACAGACAATGATAATTTTTTACCCTTAAATAATCTGTTCAAGAAAGGCAGCCATGCTTTTTCCTTTTTTTTTCTTTCATTTTATCGTCCTATGGAATCTAGAAAGAAATTTTTCTCACACCATTCTATATGGAAAATTTGGAGAAGGAGAGTAGGCAAAATCTAAATTTGGAGCGGGTTTGTTTCTTTTTCTTTATTTATTTTCTTCAAATCTTGCCTTGCACTTTTAGTGTTATTCTGTCTTATTTCTCTTTTATCTTTCTTTTTTTTTTTGTTTACTTTGAAGGCTTTATTCGAGAAAACGAAAACCCTACTATTTGAGCATTTTGGAAGCGAAGAGGTCAGAAGCAGCTAATGTTATTTTACCAAGGTAGGTCATTAAGTCGCTTTTCTGTGTAGAGCAATAATTCCTCTTCACATTCGATAACCCCATGTCCAGAGCTTAGACGGTGCTCTGCTTCACGAGCTTTTTGATTGGTAACCCAGCTAAGCTCAGACACCTCAACATGTTGTTATAAACACAAGGGCAAGATTAATACCTGCACACATCTTATATTCAGTTCTAATTTCTATCGAATAGTTCTATCACATTAATTACAAATGGATATGTGATGATTGTTTTTTAATTTTCTCTAAAACTATTTAAGATTTTAGACAAACAGAAACTAGAGCAGGAATCAGTTTATTAGCCTCAACAAAATATCAGGCGATCGTGCTTGCAAGCCTTGCTCAGAGGGAGAGAAACTATTCAAAAGCGTTGATTTTCTTTATACCAGTGTTTCGAGAAACGCAATTTCAAGGCCAATAACAATGATATAAAACGCCGTAAATGAGAATAAAAAATAGTTTAACAAAAATAGTTCAACGGACGTAATTTTCATTCTTTTAATTGCTTGTCAGAGCTCATATAATGTAACTATGTAGCATAACGCTGACATCTCATTCTCTTTCTTTCGACTTGTCATAATAATTGTCAGTTTGGTTGTAGCTTGAACCGTAGTATAACTGTTACACTGCGACGCCAGTACAAGGTATCTGACTTAACCGTCTATCATAATTAAATTGAGAGCAGCAGAATCTACCGTAAGTCCAAATATGCTTTGAAGAACATGAGCTCTTTTGCAGCAATGGGGCATCAATAGAGAGAGAGAATCTTATAGATAACAGTTTGGTAATTCAAGTTTTAAATCACTACAACGACTTAGTGCGATTCCCATCGTTCAAAAGATTCAAAATTGCATAATGGAAGGATAAGAGCGCTTAAAAGTGTAAATTTTATCAAATTTCATTTTGCATTTTATTAGCCCGAGTGTTAAGTATAAAAATGACATCTCTGAACTTTTTAATGGACTTTCAAGTGCAAGGCAATAAGCGAAAGATCTTTAAAACAAAATTTAGACCCATATAATATTCAAGGACTGAAGTGATGGCATTTTAATGCTGTGGCACTCTTGAACCTTAATAAAACTATGATCGCCTCATTTAAGAGAAATTGCAGTATCAATTACTTGCCACAGCTTGCTTAAGTTAGTGGAGATAAATTAAAAATGTAGTCAGTCAAGGTAAAGTTAGGTGTCAAGATTTCGCCGTAACACTATCGATTTTGAATTATTTCGAAAAAAGTCTTCTGGGGCTCCGCTATTAATTAATTTTCTATAGGTTTGAAATCGATTAAACCATAGATCACCAAAATAACGCTCTATTCAGGTTTCGTATCTTATTCTTATAAAGAACCACGCTTTCTGGGGGTAACCGTCTGAAAAAATTTGCATAAAAGATCCCAATATTGATAGAAGTAAGGTTGATCCACCAAAGAGGCAATGGTTATAAAGGGGAAAAAAAAGTCATATTTTTTGCGCGGAATCAAAAACTAATTTGTTACCGAGCTCTAAAAAGGGATCTCTTGCTTTTCGTTCAGTCTCTCACTTTCTTCACATTTCAAAACAAATCGATACCCAGTGCCACGGTGCGCCGCTAGCCCCTTCCTCAGTCAAAAGACTTGGAACATTCTATGGCTTTATAGACGAGCTGTCAGTTTTGCGGCTCTTAATCATCGACCTGTTTTATGCATACACTGAGTTATGTCTTTTCAGCTCCACAAAATCCCCGATGTATTCAAACCACTTTACAAAACTTGTTACAAGAGAGCAGTATACAAACGTCTTTTCTCCAAACTATCAAAACGTTCGGGCAATGTTTTAAACCCAAGCTTTTAGTCAAAGGTAAGCTTTGCAGTTTAAGTAACATAAATACGTGGAATCAAATTTAACGAGCCCTTAACTTTGAAGTTAGGCAAACCGTTCTTGAAGAAAGAAGGCGACAAATGATTTATTACTCGCTTTCACAGCTGTGAATAAAGAAATGGACAGTGTTTGCCTAGATCCACTTTTTTTTTGCCGGTTTTCTTTTGATTTTTGTGTGTCAACAGTTTTTACTCATACGGCGAGAGCAGAGCAAGTGTAACCAGGGACACGCACAGACAAACAACGCCAGTAAATGTGCTGCAACAGTTACAGTCTCCTACGGTTACTGCAATCTAGATTGCGTTTACCAAAAGCATGTTTTTACCAAAGATAATAAATAAACTTATACAATTTCGGCATGTTCCATAACTTTCAGAAGGTCAGGAAATTTTGTCTTTAATATTTATGAGCTGTTTACAAGGAATGAACGGGGGAAGAGAGAGGGGGGAGGGAGGGGGGGCGTGGATGAGGGCATAAGATTTAAATACTCTCAAAGAAAACATATAGAAGAGGTATTGTATAGTCAAGATGGGAAGGAAACAACTGCAGTTTTAAAATATTGTCCCAATGAGTATACAAAATAGCCTTATTTTATTGTTTCATAACCTATCGGAGGAGGCATTTATCTCTTATTGTGGCGCACGTGTGTTTTATCACTTCAACAGCAACGTGATTGTAAAAATTCAATTCAATTAATAAGTAGTCCATAAGAATAAAAAGCAAAACTTAGGAAAGAATTGCATTGATTTAGCTAGAGAGTCTTAATCCACCGAGGATTATATCTTTTCGCATGCTGCAGCTCTTAAAAGAAATATGCCATGACCGGAAACTTCTTTCTTAACAATATTATCACTGGCGTATGTGAATTTTGTCTAATTCAAACAATGAAAACTTGGACCATTTCAAATGATACGTTAGCAAAAAAGATGGGCAAATTTCACTATTTACAAAATGCCATCATAGTTCATTGAAAAAAGAGAATCTAGTACAAATATGCTATAAAATATGCAATTAAAGTTAAAACAACACAAGGTTTAAAGTATTACCATTACGATGTAGGAATGGATATGCTGATACCACTAGATAACAAAGGTTAATACACATTATTGTTATAAGGATTCTAAACGACAATTAATCATGCAGGGATAATTTTAACTAAGAGAATACATAAATTACCGACTGGATGAAATTGAGTTGCTTTTTTTTTGTTTTGTTTTTTTCAAAAAGCAGAAAACGCACGCAAACACATACACACATCATGCACACCTTGTAGTAAAATGATGACCCATGATATAGCTTTATTATTTTAAAAACTTTTTCTCCTTGTTTAAATATTTCAGTGGCCAATCAGAGCACACCTTTTTGTAAAAGAAAAGAAAATGCTGTGGAAGAGATTAATACTAATTCGATTTCTGATTGTTGCCAGTATTCACGATTGCAGGAGCCAAACGTCGCTCGTTCTTTGCAATAACTCATGTGATTTTTTAAGGGTCTCGATAAGGGCTAGGGATTCGGCTTTCATCACTGAAAAAAAAAAAAACCGAAAAAGAAAAACAAACAACCAGAAACCACATAAAAATATCGTAATAATTATTTGGTCGCATGCAATATCGACATCAGTCTCGTCCGCGCATTTTGAGTGCTTCGATTACTCCAACGCAAACTTCGATTTTATTTTTTTTCGATCAAAGTTTCCTCTTTGTAATGTAAATGTTGTGACATAAAATAAGTGTAGGAGATAGAAACTTGGAAATAAAAGCAGGATATTAGCCAATTATTATTCTACTCGTAAAATCGTGAAACGAACGATAGTTTAGTTGCTGGGGAGAAGAGAAGGAGGAAAGCGATAACCATAATGAAAAGTGATATGATTGTTTTGACGAGGGCAAAGATGATAAGGGACAAATGGGAAAGTTGAAGATGATTCTGATGATGACGATAGTGGTGATGATGATGATGATGATGATGATGATGATGATGGTGATGATGAAAATGAGGCTGATAAGGATGGAGATGAGGGTTATAATAATGATGTGAATCATCATGGCAATTATATTGAAAATGACGATAATAATGGGGGGTGAAAGTGGTTAAAAAGATGGCTGGAAAGAGGAAGAGGAATATGGAGTAGTGGGATGCAAAACAAGGATTTTTTTTATTAAGGTTATCGAAAAGACTATTTTTATGTTAGTTATACAAAGAATAATATGCACACCGAATCACCACTTCATTGCTGAAGTTCATACTAGCTGCACGTTGGCCCCTCTTTTTTTTAATTGCTGAGGTTATGCTAGATCAAACCACTATTCAGCGCTAATTGTAAACAATTTTGTTCGTGTAACAGGGTAAACAGGTATGGTTGGGCTGAGGGGTAGATCGGTTCAGAAGAGAGTTTAACAATCACCTTCATTGTAGGAGCAAAGAGTGCTTCAAGACAATCTGAGAACTACAGGTGTCATGAATCATCTGCTCAGATCTAACGCTATAGTTGCATCAAGCAAGGAATTTTATTCACAGCCATAAGGGCGCAATATGTGCGAGATTGTTTTAATTCGTTAATGCATTTAAGACAATCTTACTGTGGATAGAGGATGAAAGATGACGTCTAAAACCACAAACTAAACGAGACATGATGAATTTTTTTCTCCATTATCATGAACTGTTTGCTCATTCATTGCCTTTGTGTAAAAATGAACGCTTTATTTCTCGGGTGAAAACTTGAGACCAATCTCTTGTATACTACAAAATGAGCCGGTCAGATATTGAGTTCAGTCTGTCGGTATTACACATACAAGCACACACACACACACCCTCTCTCTCTGTCTCTTTGTTTGTCTGTCTGTGTGTCTAACTGACTGTCTGTCTGTCTGCCTGTCTCTGTCTCTGTCTCTGTCTCTCTCTCTCTCTGTCTCTCTCTCTCTCTCTCTCTCTGTCTGTCTACCTGTTTGCCTGTCTGTCTGTCTGTCTGCCTGTCTGTCTACCTGTCTGTCTGTCTGTCTCTCTCTCTCTCTCTCTCTCTCTCTCTCTCTCTCTCTCTCTCTCTCTCTCTCTCTCTTTTATCCTCTTTACAGGTCCTGGCCAGCTTGCTGCGAGAGCCATCGATGAAGATCAATCAACAATAGAACTTATAGATCGAAAATTGTGCTGGTCTCCTGCGCCAAAACCGGCTGAATGTCTTGGTATTGTCCATTGTACAGTTCTTTGATTCATTTATTGCCAGGCCGTCTATTTACAATAATTTATCAATATCTCTTACTCGATGACGAGCCGTCATAGTCCTTCAGATCAGATATTTGATCCAGTTCTACACATCGCTTCCCTTAACCTCCGCCCCTCCCCTCCCCTCTCTCACTTAATATGCTTAAACCTTTACAGATCTTCGATAATCCAACTCTTGATTTAAAAGGGGCGTGTCAGAGTCTTGCTGCTAAATTATTAAATGTTAACTGTTTAGATCGACTCGATTTCAAATACAAATAATTATTGGTTCGATTTCACAAAAAGAAGAAATTATTATTTGAAGCTTCTTATTTCCATCAGAAATAAAAAAAATAGAAATAAAAAAAGAGTAAACACATGTTCCATCGACTAGGTCGGCTGTTCCGTGTTGTTAGGTCGATTGCCAGCAATATTGGTGTCAATTGTACGCTGCTTGCTCTATGAGTGGGAATGCTAATTCTCTCAACATAGAGTGAGCAATGACACAATAGACACAACGCCTGGGAGACACTGAGTCCAGACACTAGAGACTTTTATTCTTTTCCTGGCCCTAGGGCTTAGTTTATGCTGAGTCTGTTAAGTCTAAACACCAATTTTTTTTTGTCTGGTACGAATGTAGACTGTTTTTACTCGTAACTGTTGCGTAAAAACATTTTTATGTATCGAAGCACATTCTGAAAGTACTAACCTACTATTATCGTGAAGTTATTTTGCCTATAATATGAAATCGGGTTAAATGATTTCTACCGCCCTGCCTGAAAAAAATGAAGTAGCATGTATATATGTGACTTTTGCATCAGATATTTCAAGTATTATTAACACTCAAAACAAAAAGCAATTCCTTTTATTATGACAACAAAGTGGACCAATAAAAATTTTACTGCTCCTATCGAAAAAGACATGAACAAAGACGCAATCAAGACCATTATCATCACTGTCTTATGGTTAACTGCATAAAGTAAATGATTATGAAAAGTAATCGTAAATTTATCTTAATATGTTAATTACTTGCCCACCTCTTTATTGGTCATATTTTCCACAATAATATAGGCATTATAATAGCCTTCACAATTTTCTTTCCATTTGTAGGCGCTGCAATCGTTTCAAACTTTGTAAATGCAGGAATCGCGATCTATATCGATACCATCTCTGAATACTTTTTAACTCAGTGGTTCTTACTTTTATCAACTTAACGACGGCTTTACAACCTGGCCTTCTTTCAACAAAATACACGAACGCCTTCCCTCGTATTAAGCTTAAAGAGAAGTATGTTTGGCAGAGCAACCTTACATCCCAGAGTTTAAAACGTATTCCGATAGTTGACAGTTGATAGATTGGTTGGTATTTCCCAAGCCCAGTTTTTCATCGATTGCGAATTGGGGACCTAGTCTTGGCCTATCTCATCGTTGTCTTCTCAGTAAAGGTTTAGCAAACCGATCATCTCTAAATAGCAGTAGCCACTAGAGTAAATGGATTGACACTATGCAAAGTGTTGGATAACGATGCGATTTTTTTTCAAACCCTTAATGTGTAAATACCCAATCAAGTATGTTTCTATTACTTGTCATAAACGCTTCATGTTTTGTTTCGCGTACAAATGAAAATCAATATGACCCTTCATAAAAAATTTTATGAAAACTTTTAAAGCTTCCAAGAGGAAAAAATGCTTTATATAAAAAAAAAAAAAAAAAAAGAAAAACAACTTAAACTCGACATGCATTTTAATAGTCTACTTAATAGCTCGACAGAAATCTGCTCCATTTTTAAGGTTATAGATTGTCTACCACCAGAATTGTCGTGAACTTTGCTGGCTTGTTAGGCTTGATAAGGCACGACCTTACCCCCATTTACTCTAGACTGGCTAAATCTAACATTGGACGATTTTGAAGTAAATCATTTGAATCAAACTGTTATTTCTAGCGGTATTCCTACTCATGTTTCTCAGGATGGAAGACCAAATAAAACTTAAAGGCGATAAGAAAACACTAGCTAAACGCTGCAAGTCACGGCAACACCCTGGCCTATTGCCGCCTCGACGTGCCAAATTTGCCAGTTAAGGAAGCCTATAGGGCAAGCTGTGGGGCGCTGACCGATGGGTGCTAAGAGCGTTCTTTCTACTCATGAGTTATTCATCACTCACTGAGCTAGTGCTCAGACCTGTGTGTAAAACAAAGCCCATACAAGCGTATTTCCTTCTCCAACCATCACAGTTCAAATTGTAATATGTAATCTGGGTCGACAAACAAAATAATTACCTTTTCGCAAGATAATTATAATCATGAACTTGATTTTTTTTTTTTTTTATTATTTTATGTTATCATTTGTCGATTTCTTGGCCTTCTCAAACTGAAATAAAACAACATAACAATGAAGAGAGGTTATGCATGATATCAAAGACGAAGCTATACTTTGTGTGCAGCATATTAAGCTGTTAATCTTTGTTCTGATCTCAAGCAATGTATAGCAGTATTTCAAAATAATTATGATGAGCAAACTGTTCAAGCTTGTCTTGCTTTAAGTGAAATCCTAGGACAATCCGATTGTCCCCAGGGACCTAGAAATGTGGGGTCGCGGCAAATGACGCTTCCAGCCATGCCTGATCTCACCAGATTATCCGTGGCTTGGAGATGACGAGTTCTTTCCTCGCAGTCTTTACGCTGCATTGATCTGGTCATTAATGTTTTATGTTTTCTCACTGTCACTGTAATGTTTGCCCCTCCCCAAGCTCTCCAACGGTACAAAGATTATTCTAGAGATTTTTCGAAAGCGTCCACTTGAACGTCTTTTTTTTCTGTATCTTCATGTATTATTATCACATAGGATTATCAAACTTTTCCTTATAATCAATACACTGTTTATCTCTAGAACAAAACGGAACATGTTAATTATTTCTAGACGCTGTCTTTCTGATTGATATCCAAAAGTTAGATAGACAAAAAAATCAATCATTTAATATCAATGCAGTTTATTTATCAATAATTTACTACAAAGATGCTGTTTATCTATCAATAATTTACTACCAATGTTATTTACTTTTTAATTGGTATCTTTAGGTTTGATTACCTCTCCCAAATGAGAGTGGAAAGGACTTAATTATTTTTTAAATTACTTTCCTATGTATTTCAATTGAGGCCGAAAAAAATCTTCGGGTCTCTCTACTTTGCCCCTTTTCAACGATATAAAGGACAACGCATGTTATAAAATAAAAAGGCTGATCAGAAATAGTCACAGTGTTCACATTGATGTTATCACAATAGTTGCTAGTGAGTTCTGGGGCAATCAAAATTAAAAACAAAACACAAAAAAAAACCCAACATATTTTATGAAATCGGACAGCCTAAGTAATGGAAGGGATATTGTATAAATCAAAAGGCAGAGTTTTTTAGATTATCCATGAAATAATCCTTTCATTGCCTAGGGTATAAAGAAAGATTGGCTTGCAATTAATGGATATTGAAATCTCCTTAGTTTTTGTGAATTAATGTTATATTTCGCTGATACACGCTCACAAGGCCTGGTATATTGTGGGCCCCATAAAACGCTTTGCATCATAGAATATTTCACCACAGAATTGTATTCCAGGAATTAAACGAAAGCACGGTATAAACAGGCTATAAATCGTGTAAATTAGATATTCTGTCGTCTACTCTTTCGGGTTGGGTTTTTTATTATATATATATTATGGTTATTTAATATTTTCTCTTTTTGAAAACCATATCATGTTTGAATTCCATAACTTTTTACGATCAGTTGGTATCATTTTTTCAATTGTTTCAAGTTGAATACAATTTCATAAAAGGAAACAAGCAAATAAAATCAAACAATGGAACAACAACAATAATAATAATAACAATTAAAACAAACACATGTCAGCGCATTCAGCAAAAGAAGGGATGCATTTCACCTTTTCAATCACGCAAAATCAACACAGTGATGAATGGATCAACGCAAAATTGATTAATGATGTTCACTAAACATTTTTCGTCCTCTAAGTTTTCCAAAGAATCTTATACGCATCGATGAAATTTTTGCTACACGGTTATAATCACCGATATTGCGTGCGATTACAAACTATATCTTTCTTTGATATGAAACCTTTTTTTTTCATTGTCAATGAGAAGCTATGCCAACTATTATAAACTTATTCAGGCGTTTTCCTCTTTCTGCATAAATTGGATGAGAATTGAAATGTCCCCTAAGTTTTCCACAGAATCTGATATGTAGTAGAATTATAGGAGATACATTATTTCGTTTAGAATTGTCGATGAATACAAACAATACGACAACTGCATGTATGATGCTGCTTGCTAAGACAACAAAAAAGGGGGGGGGGGTATTAATTTATGAAGGGCATACTTTTTTTTATTATAAAGTGTGATTAATCTCTACGGTAGGATACAAACAATAAGAAATTCAAATGTAATGGGAAGAACTTGAAGTAATTTAAGGCGATAAGGATATCTAAAACTTATTCCTTGTTTTGATGATAATATTGGAAAGAATTAAGTTAAAAACTACAACAAGAACACACAGACCGGTTAAATAAGTGTGTATCATACCATCTCCTACAGTCTTATACTCAATTAAGCTGGATAACATTAGCATTTTATAGAAGAAAAGGTAATGAAAAGAAACAACAACATAGTGCCTGCATTAGCTAATAAAGCAAACAACCTTAGATCTGTCTAGATCTACAATGCGCTTTCACAAAGATTTATACTAACTAGTAAAAGTCATGAAGTTTATCTCCATGCTCATGTGATGATTCACATTTCGAAAGATCTAGGTGTCAATGTTTAATAGAAGTTTGGTTCTATACATTCTGGTTTTCAGTTGTTTTCTCCTTAATCTATTATAAAATCTTAATAGGATCCAATTAGTTTGCGTATAAGATTTAAAGCTTCTTTCATATGACATTCTCATTTTTATCCAGTTGACGTAGATTCGTGATTTGTTCTGATCAGCCCCATATATACGCTACGCATCTCAAAGATTCTTGAATAAAGCACTCATATAGAATAAAATGAGGGGCATATAGGTGGCGCGTTTTAAAGTTAACAATAATGATATTGACTTCGAAGGTAACGTTCTCCAGCAACTAGGTACCGTACTCTCAGGTTTAAGACCCTGCCGGACAGGTAAAAT
>JAWDGP010000724.1:175000-202500 GCA_033675545.1 Elysia crispata
GTAGTAGTAGTAGTAGTAGTAGTAGTAGTAGTAGTAGTAGTAGTAGTAGTAGTGGTGGTGGTGGTGGTGGTGGTGGTGGTGGTGGTGGTAGAAATAGCAGGAGCAGTAAAAGTGCAATTTGTATTGATTGTTGTTGTAATATTGATAATAATCATAACACTGACTTATCATAATTAATATAACAATATTAGCAGCTACTTAAAGACAACAAACATGGGGAATCTTTTCAATAACCACCGCTTTGTTAATTGAAAAAAAAAAGACCAACAGGAGCAGCACAAAGTTCTTAATCTTTTAGAGATTAAAAATATTTTTTTTCAAACAAAACAGCAATTACCATCAGATTTTTGATTATAACAACATTCTAGAGAAGAACATAAAAATACCCTTTAATTAAGATAATAATAGTTACAAAAGTTCTCATCAATCACGCTGTTTAAGAGTTTGTCCAGGAAATATTAACGCATTAGGGCAGCATCCAAAGGTCTCTGATCGACAGAAGTACATAAAGAATGGGTTTCCACATTTTAAATAATAACCGCTATATACGCCATGTATATAAAGGACGTAAGGGTTAGACAAGAGAGGACGGAAATTTAGCTTTAATAACCTTAGAGGCAAACGAAGACGTTCAGAGTATAATGCATAGAATAGAATTTGACTATCCTTACTTATTTCTTTGTTTTTAAATTTACAAAAATAACCTTATGCCAAGCGAGCGCTGGCTAAAATACTTAAAACAAATATTTCATAGATGAACTTTATCATTCCTGTAAGATTAGATAGTGCTTTTTTTTTTATTGTAAAGTCGATTCTTCATGGATGAATTGATGATGGCAAAAATAACTTTCTACGTGAACTATATCGCCATGTTTTGTATTCTTCTTATATTTCTTTTTAAGACCTAAAAGCAAATGGACATAGATGATTAAAGAGGCTTTACGTAACCTCTGTCTTAGACTTGAAATATTTGGATAAGAGTCCATCGGTAAAGAGAGAGAAAATCTCACAGCACACAGAGTACTAAAGGGAGGACGACGTGTGAAATGGAGAGGACAAGAAGAGAAGAGGCGAAGAGGGAGATTTAAATAGTGAAAAACAACCCACACATTTCGATAAGACAAGATAACATTTATTCTGAAATTATTGACCTTGATATAAGACAAGATATACGAAGAGCATTCGCTCCCTTGCAAGAGTCATTGATCTATGACCATACAAGATATTGCAGATTCTATGAAGAGCCAGTTTTTACTTTACATTGAAATGACACAGTTGGGGTGATTCAATGAACATTGCCGAAAAGAGAACTGTCAAAATAAATTGATTGCGCTTCAATAATTTGTGAATTTATTTTGTTGGTGTGATCTGGGGAAGGAAAGTCATTAAATCTTCAAAGGTATTGATATATCAAGCAGTTCATATAGAACAAATGCAAGCTGTAATTCAAGTAAGTTATGCAGTTGATCTATACATTTCTTCAAAGTTCATGCCCGTATTAGCATGAAGTAGGCTTTTGAAATTGTAAAGCCATATTTTCATGAAGCTGTTTTTCGGTTGTTGTTTTTTTTCCCCACTTTTCAGAGTCTAAAGCGGTATTGAAATTCATCGTTGTTTGAAAAGCAGATCCAATTCCACTTGTAACAAATTGTAAAACAGACTCATTTGGAAACGGTTCAAGTATAAAACACAAGTAATATAAAAATGGGAAGAGAGAAATAGAAGAGGGAAAAGAGAAAATGTGAAGAAGGAAGAGTGATTGGAGAAGCATGAGGGATGGAGATGAAAGAAGGAGAGAAAGAGTGGAAAGTGAGAGGATGGGTGGAGACCAGGAATAGGAGTGAGAGGAGAAATAGAAAGAGTAAAATATAAATAATTGTAATTAGATATAAATACATATACGCTTGACAATGTATATACACATGGTTCCTATTTTACTTATTATACAGAGATAGAAAGTGGTGGAAGAGAGAGAGAGAGAGAGAGAGAGAGAGAGAGAGAGAGAGAGAGAGAGAGAGAGAGAGAGAGAGACAGACAGACAGACAGACAGACAGACAGACAGACAGACAGACAGACAGAAATATTTCAAAATATTGAGAACTTTGTGTTTGGCCTCATAATGATTAACCATAATGAGCTGAAACTTCGTGGAAGTCAACCCTCTTTAATATTAAAAGAGAATTTGCTCTCTTACACTATATGTGTTACAATTATGACACAATCACAGTAATAAAACTGAATTACAACGAGCCTATGACACAGTTCTTAAAACTGGTCATAGAAAAATAAGAAGACCTGTGGCTATTTCAGTAATCAGTTCAGGCTCTCAGGCCGTGTTTTGACATATCAAACCAATGTAAGAGTCTTCGCTGCTCTTTGTTCCCCACTCATCTCGATCCAAGATCTTTGCACTGGATCTCCGGACTTCAAGATATATTGTCTGTAAGTAAGCAATTATTGTCATGTTCATGAATAAAGAAAAAAAAAAGAAATAAATTATTTGCTTTTTCGCACACGTTTCGCAACAAGGCAGTACCAAGAATGAGGGATGAGAACATTTTTTCAAATAAAAAATCTTTTTTTTTCCCATCATGAGTAAATATTACCCTCGGCTCATCTAAGATTGAAACTCCGTACCTGCTGACGTGGATGCCCATTGTTTTGTTTTGGGTATTAAAGGTCAAGCGAGTAGATTTCCCACAGGATCACCATAAACAAAACAAACATGCAAAATGAGATCTGAGACAATAACTTTGTCTAATCACGATAAAGAACGACACTAAAATCTTTTCTCCTCAGCCCTTCCTTCGTTTACCTACGCTCTACTGAATTGCCTGAAACCATTATATTTGCCGTAGACGGCGGGCAATTTCAAAGACCAGTGCGCCAATTAGTTTTTAGAAGCCCTTAACAGCCTCGTTTAACCTCTAAACCTCCCGCACTTAATAATTCAGCTGTTTAAACCAGCGACAGCAAATTAAAAGCGCATCACTCTATCGTTACTTTTATTGAGTATTGTGAAAAATCTTGAATGTCTTCTCCAGCCATGCCAGTACTCGAGTTAAATATTTCCTAGCCCAAAATTCAAGAAACTACAATTAGGCCAAGATTATTTTTTCCCTAGCTTGTCTTTTTTTTTCTAAGAGAAAGAATTTTCCTGGTTAGAAGGAACACTGAAACCTAGTGATACAAGTCGTTTTACTTACATAGTTCGCACGCTGGCAAAGTAAAAGATGCCTTCAAATGGTGTCGGTAAATTCAATTAGTTTCTTCCCATTTCACATAAGACATTGTCTTAGTGGCCAGGGATTTGGTAGTCATTAGTGCAGATCCTGTAACTAACAAGGAAAAGGTTGGACTAAAGACGGCCAGGAACTAGTATATAGACCCAGAAGAGTAGTTAATAGCCTCTGTGGTTTCACAGCGTCCCACGGGAAAGTCTCCTTTCAATGTAGTGAAAATGAATTATCTTTTGTGAGAAAAAAAATTTTTTTACAAGTAATCTCGAGTGCTTTGTAAGAATCTAAGGATTCTAAGGACTAAAAGTAATTAAGGACAGAGAGTGAGAGAGAGAGAGAGAGAGAGAGAGAGAGAGAGAGAGAGAGAGAGAGAGAGAAAGAGAGGGGGAGGGAGGGAGGGAGAGAGAGAGAAACAAATAATGCACAGAATAGGAAGGTGAAATAGTGCTGAGACACAAACAGATAGACATAAATACAGAGACAGAGATTAAAAGATAGATAGTGTGACAAAGATAAATAATACACAAACTTAGTACAATTGGCAGACAATCACTCAGATAGAATATTAAAAACAGTAGCTAGATTATGTCCAGGAAATTTTCAGATTAGAGGTGATTATCTCCTTTATGTTAGATAGATAGTCAGATAGATAGATAGATAGATAGATAGATAGATAGATAGATAGATAGATAGATAGATAGATAGATAGTTTGAAGATGAGTTGGAATAATTGATAAGAGTGCTCAACTGTGGGGGCATTTCATAGATATAGAAGATCTTACCTTAAATATATAGATAGATAGATAGATAGACAGACAGATAGATAGATAGATAGATAGATAGAGAGATAGAGGCAGAGTGGAATGGATTAAAGAAGGGCACAGGCGGAGCATTGAATATCCAACTAATAAGCTAGAGAAAGGTCTTAATAAATGAAAGAGAGAGAGAGAGAGAGAGAGAGAGAGAGAGAGAGAGAGAAAGAGAGGCAGACAGACAGAGACAGATAGAGATAGAGGGACAGAGAGAGAGAGAGTAAGAGACAGACGTTCAGACATACAGATAAGACAGACAGCGATCGAGGGAGTTAGAGAGAGAGAGAGGCAGACAGACAGAGACAGACAAAGATAGAGGGACAGAGAGAGAGTAAGAGACAGACGTTCAGACATACAGATAGACAGACAGCGACCGAGGGAGTTAGAGAGAGAGAGAGAGAGAGAGAGAGAGAGAGAGAGAGAGAGAGAGAGAGAGAGAGAGAGGAACTTGCAAACAGGCAACAGATAGACGAAGAGGTAAAGACGATTCCAAATAAACCAGAATCTTGAAGGAAGGAAAGAGGTAGCTAGACACTCTTTACAGAGGTTGATCAGCAAAGTTTTTTCCTTCACAATAGAGTTTTTGAGAAGGAAATAAAATGATAGCAATAAATGGTCAAAAAATGGTAAAAGTCGAATGTCTTGTTGCATAGAACTCGTGGAGGATCATAGAACCTTATCTAGCGCTTTCAATTTTAAAATCTAAATCCCCAATTTATCTCTCTTGGGCCATATAACACTCAATGCTTGTAGACATTGATTTTTATTAGCAATTGTAACGGGAAATGGTAATTAGGCGCAGAACAAACGAATGTTATAAAATTAAAACGAAAAATCACGAGAGAAAATCTTAATTAACCTGTAAATCACATCTTAACAAAGTAAATTACTTTGTCGATGCATGTTATGTAATCGATGCATGTTATGTAAGAGATAAGCATTGGGAATATGAGAATAGTCAAAAGTTTGTTTTCTTTTTAAATATCTTGTTGGTTTTTTTTTTCTTATTTTGTTTTGTAAACATACGGATATGGGTAGCTTTTTTTTTTATAACAGAAGTTGTTTTCCATCTAAAGCTAACCCCCACCCCCTCCCAAAAAACAAAAAAACAAAAAAACAAACAAAAACAAAAACAAAAAACAAAAAAACGTGAAACCCGCCTGAAAAAAAAGAACGAGTCTTTTGATTTAGATGTCTGGTTATTGAAGTGATAAAAAAAAACCTTCCATATCTCTCTCTCTCTCTCTCTCTCTCTCTCTCTCTCTCTCTCTCTCTCTCTCTCTCTCTCTCTCTCTCTCTCTCTCTCTCTCTCTCTCTCTCTTTTTCTCTCTCCCTTTCTCTCTCTCTCTGTCTGTCTCTCTCTGTCTCTCTCTGTGTGTCTCTCTCTCTTTCTCTCTCTCTTTCTCTCTCGCTCTCTCTCTCTCTCTCTCTCTCTCAGTTTTATTCGCGGGGTCTTGGACTATAACGTTCCAATCTGGCAAAGCTCGAATGTCATGTTTTTGTGTCCTAATCAAAGTTTGGCTCTTCAGAACTTTGCATGCCAAATCGCAATGCCCATTTTTTTTAAATGAGCAAATATGGCAATGAACCACATGCAATCTGCTCAAGAGAAGAGAATGAATCTTTATGTGATGGGGAAAATTACCGAAGTGATTATTCTCTTGATTATTGTTTACACGATGGAATATTCCACCTTTTCTAATGGCATTTTCCTTGTTTTTTTAGGACTTGGACTTGTCAGAAATGCAGGTTTTATGATGGCTATGATTTTAATGATATTTGTTTATTTATACAGTAAAATAATCTCAGATCTGTGAAGCTGCAAAGAGAGGAAGGGAAAAAAACTAGTGATATATATATATATATATTCAAGTCTACATCGAATCCTAACCCAATGAGTGGTAAGAATCTTTGGCTTTTGAGTTGAGGAGCTAAAATGAGCTTTTAGTAGCTCACATTGACTAGTATATTTAAGCATAAACTTTTTCGCATATTTACTTCTAAATTCTTCCCTGAATTAAATCAAATAAATATTTGAGCGGAAAGAATGTTCAAACAGTCACAGGATCCTTTTCGCAATTAAACCCAAAGTCCTCTGGATGAACTACAGATTTTTACAATTATTCCACTTGAAATGAAATCCTTTTGCGAGAGCTTATCGTCCTGTCAAACTAGAATTATGAATATAAATTATAACTTGATCATAGATTTATTTTTTATGTAGATTTTGAAAGGTAGTTCACTATAAAGTAAAAAAAATCTTTAACATCTATTTTTTTTATTAAATTGAAGTAGTGACAGTATTTATTTTATGAATAAAAAATAGGTGATTGTGTTATCGGACTAAAATGTACCTTTCGTGGCGATATAAAGGATTGAATTTATCTTATTAAGGCCTATATAAATCCATCGAAACAAAAACAAAAGAAAACCAGTAAGCCTAAAACTTTCTAAAGTGACGTTACATTAGAAAAAAATATTTTATAAATAGAACATGTCTAAGATATAAATTATACAAGCCTTTTTAGGGTGTTCAGATAAAAATGGCAAAATCGTTTGTAGGGCAGTCTCATTCCAAATACTGAAGGAGAAACTGGTATATAATGCAAATAGGTAAAGCCTGATATATGCAAATAGGTACAGATCTTATATGCAAATAGGTACGGAAATGAAGTTGGCTAGACGAGATCGAACTGTCCATAATCTTCGTCACTTCTCGAGGTGAGAGTATTCTCGAAGACAAGAACTTCTGGCAGAAGAAAAGACCCATTTTATTACTCATACACATTTATGTTCAGTTTTTACGTTGCACTTTTTAGAACTTCAGTTCTGATCTTTCTCGATTATCTACAGCTGTTATAGTGCGCGTTTCTCACCAAGCCCAAACGTCTATATTTAACGAAATAAAGATAAAGAAATAAAGGGAAAGAAATATAATGTCTTTACTTTTTATTTCTTTAGGGTTAGGAAAGAAATGGGGGATAGAATCTTTATCTTTTAAATTTTTTTTACCTTATCCAAGGCTTTTAGTATTGTGCTATTTTACATTTTATATAATTATGAAACAGAAGTTTAATAATCTTCCATGCGAACATTCGATCACAGAAGTTTTTATTCATAAAAGCTAAATAAATCGGTGGAAAGAAAATAACTAAACCATTCACCATTATAGGCTATTAATATATGCTTTATTGAAGAATGAGTAAAAGAACTAAAAATTTCAATATCCTCTATCTTACACTTCTAGACACCCATGCCTAACAGGCTGAACATCCTGTCGCCAAGATGGAAAACACGATTAAAGTTACGATTCAAGATAAAGCCGCCACCCCACCATACTTACTTACCTAAAACAATTATGAAGTCTGGTCTTAGATTATTTTCGGCATATTTGGCTCTTTCAAAAATTTATTTTCGATTTTTTTTTCTTATGGTTATTGCTGTTATTTTTATATTGCTCAACTGACGAAGATTATTTTGGTCGGTTGCATAGTTTGAATGCAATAATTTGGCTTACAAAGCGTAAAATCTCCCGCAATAATGCGACCAAGACAAAATTGTATTTAGTTTCGTTTGATGTGTCTACAAATTTGCCAATTTTCAATTACAATATAATTTTATTCTTTGTTAGTTTTTTTATCCACATATACAACAGGAAAACATAACTCTAACTCTGTTTCTTCAAGTAACAGCAATTCAAAACATACATTTATTTTTTTTATTATTATTATTTTAGATAATAGTATTTACTTGCTAAAAGTTTTCTCCACTGGGTATTATCATATGCTTTTCCCACTAGCCTGTTGGTTTTTTTTTTTTTCTTTTTTTTTGTTTAGTTTTGGTAGGTCATCTCTCTTTGTAGAACTTTCGCGTGTTTAAGTCATCTCTCTTTGTTGAAATTTTGCGTGTTTAAGTCAGCTTTTTTGTAGAGACTCTAACAACCTTGAAGCATCGGCGGTTCAATGACTTCAATCAGAGTACTCAACCTTAGATCTGTGGTAAATGTCCATCTCCAGTTAAAACTACGATGCCATATGTAGATAAAGAGGGAGTCGCATCGTTTCAGCTATATCTTGGCTGACAGTAGCTTGCTCTACTGACCAGTTTGATACAACAGTCCATACACGGGATTGCAGTAGACATGCTATGCCAAACAATCAATCTAGTTACGAGCTACTGTAAATGATCAGCTTCTTACGGTCTATACAAAACAATCAAGCTTCTTACCGGCAAAACAATCAATCTTTTATCAATATCTGTTTTCAGTATCGTCTTATTTTCTCACTTCAACCTTATTAATTTAAGAGCAAACTTTTTAAATGGAAAAATAGTCAAAATTACAAAGGGGTTATCTTTGTGAAAATCAATTGATATAAAAATCTGCACATTTCTATCCACGAAATTTCAACAGCTTAAGAAAAAAAATGGCTCTTAAGTGTTTCCCACTTCTTTTAGAAGTTGCAATTTGGATTTATTTTTTTTTAATTGACAGACGATAATGAAGACAAAGCAACATTACATCACAATATCTACGAAACAGAACCACCGATGCCCTGACCGATGAAGGTCAGGGTAACTTGATATTTCCTGCTTTTAGAGCGAAAAGAGTTTTACTCAATGATGATGTTGTCTTTTTCCTAACTTTTAAATAGCCATAGTGCCTCTCTGAAAAGATCTCGCCCATGAGGCCGACATTGAAAAATATCGAGAGCTGGCATATAATTTTGGAATACCAGGTTAAGTTAATAATGCGTGTCTAGTAGATTACTCTCGAGGTGCGTTGTCGAATCTAATTTTGCAGCTCTGCAATTCAATTTTATTTCTATTAGCAACAAAGACACTTTGAAACACATTCATTCAATATAGATCTGATATAATACTGACTGCATGTGTTGTGAAGTAAAGAGAAAATGACATAGAAAAGATAGACGTGTGGAATTATGAAAGACACATGTCTGTTATATTTGCAGAGTGAATAAATAAACAGAAATTTTGCCGTGATAGAATGAACAAAATTTGTTATCCGGTTTCATATTTCAACAAAGAAAAAAAAAATTCTTGGCTTGCTCCCCAATCTAACTATTATGTCTACGTTTGACATTCTAATGGTTATTACAGAAAATGATAAAAATCTTTAAAAAAAACACATTGTAACAAATCGTAATTTCTTATTTGACATAAATAGCTAAAACAAAAAAGGAAAATTGAAAGCGCGAAAATTTCGCATCAAATAGCTTAATATTATGGGAAATAAACTTTTCAGCTTCTTGTATGCCCTACGTCAAGAATGTCTTAAAAATTACTGTTAATATTGAGATTAGAATAGAGGTCACAAAAACAAGTTTGTTTTCAAGGAGTATATAAAAAAAAAACCTTTATATACTCCAAACTGATGTTCAATCATTCCGCGAGATAACTTGAGGCACCCTTCTATAAACATGTTATCAATGCAATAAATACGTTTTGCATCTCAACTCAGCATCGAAATTCATTGATCTTTTTTGTGTGAAAACTTACATCAAATACACATTAACATTCATAGAAATTTATCGCATTGAGAAAACAATGGATTAAGAGAAGGGAAAATGTCTTAAAGAATAACGCCTTGTCACTGGTTCAGGTGAAAACAAAACTTACAATCAGTTAACAAAAAAACAAAAACAAAAAAAAAAACGGTTAGTTAGATCTAGATCCATTTCATCGAAGGTCAGACCACAAAGTTTTTATCTTAATTTCGAATGGGATATTGCAATAGGGGAAATTGACTAAATCTCTTTTTTCAAAATCTATTTTAAGATCTTTATAAACGCACACAAGAAAACTTGAGATTCCTGCAAAAAGTGCATAATGGTGCGTTGTCTTTCGGGAATTCATAGCTTCGCATTTATTTAAACCTACATGATAATGAACTTTAAGAAAAATCTAAAATTAGATTCTACATAATTAGCCAACTACAATTCTTATCACAAAATATTCCATAACATCTTGTGTTGTAGCCTGGCCTATCACAGCTTTTAGTTTTATTCCTCAGATGAAGCCGACGTGCATTCAAAATCTGGAAGAAATAAAAGATTAACATTTTTTATTGTCTTCTCTTAGCAAAAGAAAAACGAAAATAAAACTCTAGTATAGCTCTTTAAATTCCAATTGTTTTAAATGAAAACGCCGTTGTATGTAGCCTTCAGCCATCTTTTTTTCAGTGTCAGATATGTTATTATGCTTTATATCAGCATCACTATTTCTACTCTACATCTTTTTTTTTGAAAATGAACAACACCACTATAACCACCACCACAAACAAAAACAAAAACAAAAATGATAACAACAACAACAACAACAACAACAACAACAACAACAACAACAACAACAACAACAATAACAATGAATTGAGAACTACAACTAATTAATACCACTGCTATTGTTATAACTACATTGTATTTCCATTGCTGCTGTCGCTGCTCTTACAGCTGTTGACGCCTCTACTATTACTTCTACTACAAATAAATGCATTTTTCTTTTAGTTTTGTTGCGTTTTCTGTTTTGTCTTATTCTTTATCTCGAAGACATGGTCAAGAGGCGACCAATAATAAAAAATCTCGTCATCGCATCAGTCTATTTAAAGATTTAAGGCAGATTCTCTTAAACACATCATGCCCAATCTACCTATCTCTAAAACACTGAGGATTCTATAAAGTAAGATAGAATCCTTTCTTGAAAGATCCGACCCATATTGCAGCACTGATCTTACCTGAGATTTCAACATATTCTATTTCTTAGACAAACAAAATGATATCCCAAAAATATATACCTTTGTTTAGGGGTTGTTTTTTTTTATATTTTTGTTTTGTTTTGGTTTTTTTAAAATCTTGAACGCGTTTTTTTAACTGCCATTGATATACCATTAACTGCATCAGTATTACTTCTTTTTAAATCTGATTCTAAATCTAGAAATTTTCTGACGAATCCTCTTGAATCTTTAACTGTGAGAGTAAGAAAAAAAAATAAAAACCATTATTTATATTTAAAAAAAAAACCCACCAAGACAAGAAATTGTAGGGATATTATATCAACAAAAACAATGTGAAAATAACATTTGAGAGAATGATGAAAAAAGGCAACATGAAACAGACGGAAGGCTTAAAGCAAATGGAAAAAACTTGCTGAGCCAGAAAGCATAAATTAAGAGAATTATTATAGAAAATCGTAATACATGTATGACTTTATAACTTTCTACTTTCTCTCCACGAGTTTTTTTTTTTTCTTTTTTCTTTTTCTTTCTAATGCGTATTACTTTCATCTCTGGAAAAATCAATTTTAAAAAACTGTGTGACGTGGTGGAAAAAAATGGCTGTGAATGTTTTTCTCTAGACCTGATATTCCTTAGGGGGGACCTGGAGACCGAAGCCAGCTCTCTTTCCAAATGATTCAATCTTTCTCAGTCGCTCTCTGTGTTGTCAGTCCACTTAACTGCGGTCTTTTTGTACTAATAGCAATTTCAGGATTCTGGGGGTAAGCGACACTTCGTGGATGGTTGGTTTGCACCCACCTTTATCAATGTAAGTAGCGATAGAAACATTTATATCGAAAGCGAGAATAAGGGAGAGAATGAGAGGAAGAACCAAAGAAGGGTGAGTGGAAAAAAAGAGGAAGAGACAGACAGACAGACTGACAGACAGACAGACAGACACAGAGAGAGAGAGAGAGAGAGAGAGAGAGAGAGAGAGAGAGAGAGAGAGACGGAGGGACAGAGGAAGGTGGGGGGTAGATATGAAAAAGAGAGCGATTTGTAAAAAGGCAGAATCGGGAATGGATAGAGTTAGAAACAGAAGAATAATGAATAAGTAGAAGTAAAGAGAGAAAAACAGACTTAAAATGACAGATACATTTTTCGCTGAAAAATCGCATTTTTATTGTACAAACTTTTTAACACAAAAATCTATCGTGAATTTTTTTTTCCAAAGATAATGAAGACGAAGGCCACAAGAAAACTTCTAAAAGATAAAAGGGAAAAAAAGGAAGAAGGAATAATGAAACGTGAACGTAAGAAGACAAGGAGAAAGAGGGACAGGATAGAAGGTTGGACAGCTTCATAAAAGAATTAAAAGAAAAAAATGTAGAGCAAAGACGATGTATTAATTGATTAAGCTTACTTTTCATTTTTTTCTTCTTTTATATTATTACCCTATCGCCCATTCTCTCTTATTATGTATATCCGTGGAAACTATAAGCCCGCGATTTTTTTATAAATTTTATTTTAGCTTCGCAATTAGAAGATTCGATTTTTCTCGTCCTTGATATTTTTTATCGATGATACGATGAAGATCATTTTAGGAACAAAAAATTTTCTATCATATTTTTTACTCTTTTATCTTTTTTTTTATTTTGATGGTATTAAAACATCTTTTTAGTTGGCCTATTTGTGAAGTAGTTCCATGCAAGCATGTTTCTCAGTTGTCTCCATTTAAAATAACATTGACGGTATTTTTTTGCGATATTATATTATCGATTGTGCATTGCACATTACGTTTTTAAAAGCAATCTTTAAAGTAAATGACATTTTTGTGACAGGAAAGAAATCCTTTGACGATATTGTTTTGTTGTTTTGGTATTTTTTTTGTGATATATTCAAAATTCTTTCTATTACCTTTCACAAGCTGTAAACCCCGTACTACGAACGTGACCACGGTATCAGTTTGCCGGGGCAAAAAGTCTTAAATTATCCAGATATATATGCCTCCACCTACCCATCTTTACCTAGAAACTAGACATCTTGACAATTCTTATTCTAACCACAAAATTTAGATAAAGGACTTAAATCCTTTTGGACTAAAAGAAATCGACTAGCTCATTACTTTCCCAACATGTTTTTAATTCCTTTTAACCGCTAATTAGAAAGATTTGAATTTTCGCATTAAGTGCATAAAATGCTCCACCTTGCCGGAATTCTTAGCTAGACAGATTTAAAGCTACATTATAATGAACGTTTTCAAATAAATTTGTAAGCCTAAAAGTAAAATCTAGATTTCTCTAGTTGTAGATCTTAACCCTTTGATTTGAGTCAAGCTATTGTAAATATCTAGGCCTTAGGTATAGAGTTTATGTCGAAGCAAATTTTTAGATTCCTTACTGAGACCTTACTCTATAAATTTATCATCTAGATCTATTCCAGGCGGTTTTACATCTGCCGCCGCCTACATTGCATGCGTACTTTCAGTTTCATTCCAGCCATCTCTGCCCAGCTGTGCTTACAGGAGGAAGTTCGCACATTCGCCTTCTTCTTATAAGAAAATGATAATCACATTTTTGCCTTTAAACTTTAAAAAAATACAATTTTGCTGAAAATAATATTACCGCTGCAATCTCTGGGGCAATTTTCAACTTTATGCCAAATTTGACCTTCCTATGTGGTCTAGAAATGCTCGGCTAAATGGTCCTCATTTTTTGCGTAGCTCCATTATATGTAGATGAATTTTTCTTTGCACGTCTCTCTTATGTTTATAGAGGATTGCTGTGGCGCATATGTCAGCAGCGATGACATAACTTTATCCACACTGGTGAACTACACAGTGGGCGCAGCGCTTGAAGGTTTTTAGTGCCCTACTCTGCCTCACTGTCGTGAAAAGAAGGCGAGGAGGAAAGTTGTGAGAACATCATGAGTAGAGACAATAATCAGAAAAAAGGTTAACTTACAAGGATACGCTTTTAAATAAAAATACTTTAAATTATTGTTGAAAAGAATAAAGAAAGCTTATACAAGTAAGTTGCGCGCACAAAAAAAATTTCATTTGAAGGAAAAAGAACCGACATATTTCGTTTCTATCATTACTACTATTATTGAAGATGAAAATAAAAATTAATTCTTCAAAGTGTAAAGTACCCTCTTTGCACCCACAGTGCCCTGCAAACATGCCAAATGAAAGCTAATCTATTTTGCAGCTACAAGAAGCAATATCAACAAAGACACTGCACAAAAAGTGGGAAACGTAACGGCTAATAGGCTTACGGCCCGCCTGATTAGATCTTCTAGCGGTGCTTGAGGCTTATCCCACCTGTCAAGGGCGACTGGACTTTATATTTAGATTTGACGCTAATTCTTTGGGCTTTGTTGCTGAGCAAAGCCAGAAAGCCATGCTGGTCCCCACTAGCTTCTTTAAGCCTAGCACTCGGGCGCCTGTGATGTAACGAGAAAGGAAAGCCAGATCTAGAGGAATTTCGCTGGTCCGATGTTGTTTGAGGAAAGGAGTAAATATTGACACGGGCGGTGTGTTCGTGCTTTGTGAGGACGGACGAAACAAGTTAAACTGTTCTTAAAACAATAGAGGAACCACTTGAAGGCTTAATTAATACCTGTTAAGTCAAGAAAAAAATGTTATCAATGAATATATAACTTTGTAGAAAAAATCGATTATAATTGTCAATAGTCTGTGTGGTCGGCATAGAATAATGTAGGCCTAGTATAAAATATTTAAACATGGGGATAGAAAGATCGGGAGAAAAATGTGTAGGCAAGCGGTAAAACAATAATAAAGAATGGGTTTTATCTATCGATTTTAAAGAGTGGAACGATTAGAAAATCAAACATGATCTAATAATGTTAAGAGCACTATCACATAAAAAATGGGACAATTAGTTATTAAGAGATTACGGGAAATAATATAAGGACGAGATGGCTTGGAAAGCTAAATAAAAACACATGGGGAAGAGTGAAAAACCGTAAATGCAAGTGCATACATTTTCAGGCGTCAATGTCGTAATCTCATTAATCTTATTACTAGTGGCCTAATTTACCACATGGCTCTGGATAGTGCGCGTCTAAACCTCAAGAGTATTATTATAATAATGAATGGATCAAACCGAAAACACAATAATGACTAAGAATATAATCTAGGCCAAAATCTTGGATATTGCGTCAAGGAATTTTTCCCAACAAGGCGGCCTTCATTGGATGGAAACTGCGCTTAAAACAGTTTTGGAAAGGTCTCCTTCTATAACATTATCGAAAGATTGATTTTTAAGATAATTTTTTTATAGTTATAGTTTATAAGGTACGAAATAAAATATACTATATTATGCTGCCTTGCCCGAGATATTAAACAATCATTTTACAAATTAGAAGAACAGACTTTTTTCCACTCATTTGCCTGAATTTTCCATTTTCAATGTAAACGATAAAAACTGGAATAAAAAGAAGGAAAAGATGAACGCATGCTTGAAGAGTCATTTGTTTTCGAAACTTTTCTAACAACTTAAGTCAATCCTTGTAGCCGAAAATAAACACGGTTTGTTCTAGGTGTCCCTATGATAATGCATATAGATGGTTCGATTTATTTTTTGCACCTTAAACATGCATATTCAATAGAATTTAATTATGTTCTGAAAAGCATAGTCTCCCCCTTTTTTTTCAATTCAAAAGTCGTCACCTATTAGGCTTTAACAAAAAAAAAAAAAGATTTAAAATAATGCGGCAAATTAATTAATACGATTGGCAATGCTAATATAGTCAGAGAGGAATATGAGAACCGACGCTGAAGGAAATATTCTCGTCAAAATATTTGCAGATATTAATTTAAATTTTTGAAGCAACATACTGTACTTTGGAAGCGCTCTCAAGATGATGCATGTCAGCAAATAAGACAAAAAATTTACAGCTAAATTGCCCATTTTCTTGTTCTGCTGATGGCCGATGTCATGCATGTTATGGGTGAAAAACCGTGTTGGATGTTGCTAGCTCGAAATCCTCTCCTTCGCCTGTTCATAGTCGAGCTGACTTTTCCTGGGTTAGCTGCTGGTGAGCACAAGGATGAAACCCAAAATCTTTGCATTCGGCCGTGCCGTATCAGTTTTAACTGCTGAAGTTTGAAGAATCAAGCTCATACCGCACGTATACTTTAAGCTATCGCTCATCTAAAAGTCTTAGCTACCGAGTTACTTCCGAGCCGCGTTTCTATATAGTTAGTCGTGCACTGAATTAAATTATCTTTCCAACTACGATCTCGGCATCATAATCTTATTCTATAATCATTATTTTCCTTTATGAATCATATTTTTTTCCAACATTCTCATCCCGTTTCTGTTTGGCGTTGTTTTCATCGACATGGCACAGCCTGTCGAAAGAGGACCGGTGCTGTACTTATTTCAGCGTTATAAAATCTCAAACGCCGCCTCCCCAGCCAAACATTCAGCCTGTCATAACGCGCGCTTTAAGATGATGATGTTGTTGCGCTATCATCAGCCGCATGGTGGAACGCATTAAGCAATCTAGAACGGCTTATTTATCGCTGTGTTTACCAGATTCTACAGCAAAATGTTCCATCAATGTTTCCAGATTTTGCCTCTATCGGGTTTTAATGGGAGGAGAGGAAACTTACAAGTCATATCGCATGATCGTTTGGCCAGGTATATATTTTCAATGGTTTTCCCTTACCTCGTCAAGACACAACATGTGCACTTTCTCCCTCTCCTTTCATCATTTTCTTCTTTCAATTACTTCGAGAATAATCACATAATCACGAATACTTCGTTCCATCCCTCCTTCATTCGCTCATTTCACGAAATTTCGCTCAGTTTCAAATTCAACATTTCTTTCCTTTGCCAAATTTCTTTACTCTAATACAAAAGTACATAATTTTATTTCTATTTTTGATCATTACACGATTATCCTCACACCCACCCCAGTTAAGCACAATTTTGCGCATAGACATGACTAAATGCATTTATTTTCTCTCAAAGTGCATCTCAGACTTCGAATGTTAAATTTCCCTGAAATATTGTGCCGCTATATTTGTCAAAAAAAAAAAAAAAAAAAAAAAACCGAACAAACCATCACGCTTAAGAAACCTTAAAACAAAAATATCGCACCCTCACATAATCTCCCTTTCTAGACTCATATCTCGCACTCCACCTTAACACCTTTTTTATCTTTCTTTCTTCCAGCTCGTATACATCTCTTTGTCTTGAGCCTGATCCATTTTACTGACGACTTGGGGAAAAAACAACAACACACAAAAAACGCCCATCACTCATTCTTCACACAATCCAGGTAAAAAGAAGATCGTTCTCTCATAATGTACAACAAGCAGGGAGTCTAAATCTTAAGTTCTGATGTTTTACTGGATGTGAGTAGCGCTCAATTATTCTGTACTGTTCTGGGTTAAGTAGTGCAATTAAAAAAAAATGTATTTCACCAAGAGATACAACAGAATGGAGAGTGCATGGAAAATACAGAGCAAAATTTGAATGCGAATATGTTTAGCGGTAATTTATTTTTATAATGGAAAGTCTACCACCCAAAGTATTTGCAGTATATTATCAAGAAAACTGTATGCGAAATTAAAAACGCAATAATTATAAAGAAAGCTTTTAGATTTAAAATTCGTATTCTCGAAATTTTTGCGAAACAAAAGCGAAATCAGAATTATAGGACGACTTGAAAATAGAGATAAAAATTATAGAATTAATACAGATTGGATATTAACATATTAACCGTAACTACTTTCAAACGACGATTAGATGTCAATTATTAATTTTCGTCTCATGACTTACCTAACTGTTTCCTCATATTGCGTGCTATTGGCACAACATCGGATGAGCCTTATGCTTGTGCGTAGTATATTATGCAAAAAAAAAAAAAAAGTTATAAAATAAGAAAAATAAAAGCGGTATTAATTTTCAGATAGACATACATAAGGCAAAGAGTGGCGAAGACAATATCCAAATATTAAAAAGAAAGACAACAGGGTTTTTTATGTTATTTATTAATGAAAAAAGGAAAGAAAAAGAATCGTAGTTGTATATAATTTTCTGTACTAACATCCGGAAAGTCTTTGAAATTTGTCAGGAAGTTTATTATAAATGTTTGCGACATTTTATATACATATAAATTTCTATTTCACTTTCATTTTATGATCTCTTCCGTTGATTATTTTTATGATCCTGATTATTTTTATGATCCCTCTTCCACTCCTCGATAAAACACAATAAGCGTTGTGGTGAATGTTAACAAAAAAAAAACCAAAAAACGGCATAGGTCTATATTTAAAAAATAAATGTAACCTAATCTAAACAGGTAAAACTTCAAGCTGGATTAAATCTTTTAGTTCTCAATGAAGTTTAATTAATAAGAAAAAAACTGGTATAGAAGGGAGCAGTTACTGGGGCTCATATTAGCTTATTTTTCTTAGACAAAAAGAGAAAAAACTATTAATCACTTGATTTTTTGGAAAGTTTTTGTAATTTTTATTTTTTTAGTTTTCAATAGTAAGAACTTTTACGTCGTCGTGGGTTAACTTCAGAGGTCTGTTGCTTCTCAAGTGATCTAGTAGAATCATTGGCAGGCGCAGTAGTGGCAGTGTAAGTGGAAGTAGTAGTAGCATTAATAGTGGTAGCAGTAGCAGTTGTAGTAGAATTAGTAGTAGTAGTAGCAGTTGTTGTTGTTGTTGTAGTAGTAGAAGTAGTGGTAGTCGTAGAAGTAGTAGTCGTATTAATAGTCGTATTAATAGTCGTAGTAGTGGTAAAAAGTAGTAGTAGTATTAGTAGTAGCAGTAGTAGTAGTAGTAGTAGTAGTAGTAGTAGTAGTAGTAGTAGTAGTAGTAGTAGTAGTAGTAGTAGTAGTAGTAGTAGTAATAGTAGTAGCTAGTTGTTGTTATCGTTGTTGTAAAAGGAATAATGGTTGAATTAAAGGAAAAGGTATTTCAGTCGGTAGTAGTAGTAGTAGTAGTAGTAGTAGTAGTAGTAGTAGTAGTAGTAGTAGTAGTAGTAGTAGTAGTAAGAGTAGTAGTAGTAGCAGCAGGAGTTATAGTAGTAGCTAGTTGTTGTTGTTATCGTTATTGTAACAGGAATAATGGTTGAATTAAAGGAAAAGGTATTTCAGTCGGTAGTAGTAGTAGTAGTAGTAGTAGTAGTAGTAGTAGTAGTAGTAGTAGTAGTAGTAGTAGTAGTAGTAGTAGTAGTAGTAGTAGTAGTAGTAGTAGTAGTAGCTAGTTGTTGTTGTAACAGCAATAGTGGTTGAATTAAAGGAAAGGGTATTTCAGTCGGTAGTAGTAGTAGTAGTAGTAGTAGTAGTAGTAGTAGTAGTAGTAGTAGTAGTAGTAGTAGTAGTAGTAGTAGTAGTAGTAGTATTAGTATTAGTAGTAGTAGTAGTAGTAGTAGTAGTAGTAGTAGTAGTAGTAGTAGTAGTAGTAGTAGTAGTAGTAGTAGTAGTAGCTAGTTGTTGTTGTAACAGCAATAGTGGTTGAATTAAAGGAAACGGAATTTCAGTCTGAGAAACATGTTTTATTCCACATTAGAGAGTACTCCATGATTTTTTCGATACTAGTTTTGCAATAAGCATTAAACTTCATTTTTCATAAGCGTTAGCGCTTTCAAAGGGTTCATGTTATTCATATGCTAACAGAAACTCAAGCTGAGCAGAGCATTTATTCGTTAACTCCCTACTATTTTTTTAAGTGAAAATGAAATTGCAAATTCATCAATTTCGATGAAAGAACTTTATTCATCATTTTGAGGAATTAATAGGCTCAGATCCTATGCCTCGATTTAACATTGATTGTAAAGTTTTTAGATTTTTAGATTGAAAGGCGAATATATTTAATGTGTACTTAACATTGGCAAGAGGTCAAAAGTACTTGCATTAGCTAGGAGCTGTTAAGAGGTATTTGCATTGATTGTAAGTCATGTAATTATAAAAAAAAAAAAGTGAGTTGGATTAAGCTTTTTCTTATATTCATTTATTTATCTATAGAGAGAAACAGATACTGTGTCTGTTTGGGTGAGAGAGAGAGAGAGTAAAAGAAAAAAAAAAGAGGCATAGACTCGCTGAAAGAAAGGGGCAAAGCAGGAGACAAAAAAGTAAGACAGATGGACAGACCGGCAGACAGAGGAAGTCAGAGATAGAAGGAGTAGGGAGTGGGGAGTGAAAAAAAGACAGATGAAGAAAGTGAGAAAAAGATCCACAGGCAAAAAAGGCACCCATGCCTACATACAAAGAGTCAGGTAAGCTGGTTAGGGTTGGATGTTTTTCCAGATCAAGACCGGCTAAAGAAATGCATGAAAATGGTTTGGAATGAGACAGAAATTGAAAGGGTCATAAGCCATGCGTGTCGGAATATGTCCAGCCAAGGTCGTAATCTAATCACGTCAATGGTGTTCAGGAGAAAGATTCTCTATTTCAAGATCGTTTGTCTTCATGTATATCTGGCTAGCTTTTTCTGTTGACTTTTCTTCGATGTATGTATGTATCTATCTATCTATCTGCCTATCTACCTTTTTATCTATCTATCTATCTATCGATCTATCTATCTATGTATCTGCCTATCTACCTATCTATCTATCTACCTACCTATTTACCTATCTACCTATCTTTCTATGTATCTATCTATCTATCTATCTATCTATCTATCTATCTATCTATCTATCTATCTATCTATTTATCTATCTATCTACCTACTTATCTATCTATCTATTATAAATATATATATATATATATATATATATATATATATATTCATCTAAGCACATGTATCTGTCTATCTACCTATCCATCTATTGATCTATGTTTTATTATTTTTCCATTTACATATCTGACATATTGCTCATTCAGGTTATGTATCTATCTATCGTCCTATTTAACTTTCTATCTATCTATCTATCTATCTATCTATCTATCTATCTATCTATCTATCTATCTATCTATTATTATTATTATTATTATTATTATTATTATTATTATTATTATTATTATTATTATTATTATTATTATTATTATCATCATCATCATCATTACTATTGTTATTATTATTATTATTATTATTATTATTATTATTATTATTATTATTATTATTATTATTATTATTATTATTATTATTATTATTATTATTATTATTATTATTATCATTGTTGTTGTTGTTGTTGTTGTTATTAATATCATTATTTTTATTGTTACTATTATTATTTTTTTAATCGAAGAAAATTACATATCTAGTTATCCCGGTCTAAGGCTATGACTAGAACATTTGTCCCATTGTTGTTGGTTTCGCTCGACGGGTCTGGACTATTTAACTATCATCTTTCTATTTATGTATCTATCTGAATATATACCATCTTTATTTCATGCACTGAGCATAGATTTCTAAGGTCTTTGAGATTAAGAAGGTGGACAATAAACCACACCCTACTCTTATTCCTACAAAAACGCTTCTCTAAAAATTCAAGCATAAGGAGACAAAAGGAAAGGATGCCGAGAAAAAGCATTAGTCATGGCTATTAGTTTAGATAGATAGATGCATTGTTAGACATACTTATAGATAGATAGATAGATAGATAGATAGATAGATAGATAGATGATAGGTGGATAGATAGATATAAAGATTTTTAGATATAATGATAGTTAGAAAAATAAATGATGGATGGGTAAAGAGATAGACAGAATAATGAACAGACCAATCAATTGAGATTTAAAGAGAGAGAGAGAGAGAGAGAGAGAGAGAGAGAGAGAGAGAGAGAGAGAGAGAGAGAGAGAGAGAGAGAGAGAGAGAGAGAGAGAGAGAGAGAGAGAGATAGGAAGAAAGGGACAGAGACAGATAGACAACCAGACAGACAGACAGACTGGCAGAGTCAGGGACAAAAAGCATAAACAAAATGGAACATAAAAAAAGCTAAAGATCAAGTTATAAATAAGACAGACAATAATTTACACCAAAAGTCTTCCAAGTCTAAGCCCCATTTTTGCCAACCGAGCCGTGCCTTACTTTTGTCCTCGTATCGTGAGTGTTGCTTTAACCACACTGGTCCCCGTCTGAGCGCGTTAGCCGGTCCAACAAACTCCAAAGTCTCCTGTGCCCCTTGAGAACGGTCACAAGATCCTCTGGACATTACGGCACAGCCGGCCAGGCGTGAAGCTCTTGGCGAGAAGACACTGTTGTTGTCTTTTGTAGTGTCACCATCGCTATGCCTAGCTGTTCAAGTTGTAGGAAAGGTTGTTTTTTTTTTTTTTTTTTTCAAGTTCGAAGATCGCGTGAAAAATAGACATCAGTAATGTTATATCGGTACTCAAAATGTGATACAAAAAGCAGAATACTAAAGGCATTTTCATACCCAAAAATCACATGTAAAGAAATAAATATGTATGTGTGTGTCTATATATATACTGACTTTCTCGTTTCGTCCTCTTGCCTGTGAGTTGGTGCGTGTGTGTGTGTGTGTGAATACAAAATAAAAAGCACTATTCAAAAAGACAAAGAGAAAATTTAGAGCTGATCTCGTGTATGTGTGTGTATATATATATACAAAACAAAAAGCACTGCTCAAAAAGGCAAAGAAAAAATTAGAGCTTATGACCTTTTTACATGGGATTTTCTGAAATAATTTCTGTAAGTGTTTCGGAATGAACCAAGATTAAATGATTCCACACATGACATTTCGACAACATCACAAACTCAATGACTTAAACTTAAACTTTATTTTTACCTGTCATTTTGGTTGAAATGAACCTGAGATATTAGATACCGTAGCGGTTAAGTAATTTACGTAGGCATTTCATATTAACATCATTATCGTTTGAGTTAATGCTTGAAGGCGCCGCATACCACGCTGTTGGTGCAACTGCCATAGCTCTGGAGCTCCCCCCTAGGCTGGACTGATGGGCTTGATATTCCCCCTGGCTTTTCTACATGATTCAACAACAACAACAACAACAACAACAAAAACAACACCGAAATCAAAAATAAATCATAAGGTTCTTCCATAACTTTGAACGCATTTTTTACGTAATTTTTTTACTGATATATGACCCGTTGAAAGCTCCTGAGGACTTGAGATGAAGCAGATCAGATTTAAATGTAACGCGCGTGTGGACTGTACTTCGCCTACATTTAGTTTTTGTTTTCACCTACTGTTTAAAATATATCTTGAAGCTTTATCACACAGCGATATAGACCTGTGGCCTGATACGTGGCGTAGTCTGAGAAATTTGCAACATGGATGTGCAGTGCCAAACTGTAATTGGATCTGAGCCGAAAGGAGGCAATTACTGCTCACTCAAAAATATCTTACGTCTTTCAAGTAAAACATTATCAAAGCTTGATCTTTTGCCTCACCTCAAGATGTCAGGGATGAAAATAAAAGCGAGAACAAAACAAGTTTAGAGGTTATCTGGGAGAAAATATTTAGGACAAGAATCTCATTTTTGTTATCTTTGAGCCATCAAGCTTTGTAAAGTTTAAAAAGGTCAGGATGACTGCGATGACTTGAATTTTCCAATTTTTGTACTAAGATCCAGAGCGCATAACGTGCGCATAGGAATATTCAACTCTAAGTGTGAAACACATGTTTATTTACTGATTTTTTTTTTAAGTACAAAATCATTTCTCACTTCGTGCCATGTTAGCATGATGGAATGATGCTTTCGAAACTCATCAGCTTAGGTAATGATGCACTTAGCGGGTGTAGAGAACTAATTTTATTAATTCCATCAGCATTAATCATACTCGGGTAGATATTTTAAACCATATTTATGCGTCTACCTGAAGATTCTCACTTTGAAGAGGAAAAAATCACTTTTTTTTTTTAATTTATCTTGACAAGCAACATGTAGTGCCAAAAGTCATTAAAATTTTGTACTAGTTATTTTTTTTTCAAGATTATAATCTTTTATTCATGCTTTTCTTCTCAGATGAATGTTGCATTCAGATATGCAATGAATACATGAATTTCTATTGATGAATGATGTTAAAAGAAAGAAGGGAAAAAATAAATATCTGAAAAAGATAAATATATATATTTACAGAGAGAGAGAGAGAGAGAGAGAGAGAGAGAGAGAGAGAGAGAGAGAGAGAGAGAGACGGGGGGAGGAGGGAGGGAGAGAGAGAGTGAAAGTGAGAAAGAGAGAGAGGGAAAGAGAAAAAGAAAGAGAGGGATAGGGAGAGAGAGAAAGAGAGGAATAGAGAGAAAGAGACAGAAAGAGAGAGAGAGAGAGAGAGAGAGAAAGTGATGAGGATGAAAATAATGAAAGGTGATGCGGGAACAAACTATTTGACTTGTGTTTTTGTTTTTCTTTCTAGTTTCTGATGCAATATTTTTAAAATGCTTAGAAATTCTGCGCAGAATTTGCCAAACACTAAATATACAAATAACAAAATACGGAAATTTAAAAAAAAATGTGTTAATAAAAAGCATAGGGTACTTTCAAAAAAGGGAGGGGGAAATAAGAACTACAGAACCTTAAACAAAAATTCATGGCGTTCGACTGTTCGGCAATAAACAGTTGGCTCCACAATAAGGTATTTTTCAAATAAAAGGGAAATAATCCGGTTTAAGATTATGAAAATGGACAATAATTATACTTTTTAAGTACAAACAACAGATTTGCTGTAAGTAAATTTATACAAAGCTATTTGTCATAGATAGCCAGTTATTGGTTCGAAAGTCATCACATAAACGGAAGATTGCTTTCTCTTTATTTTATTAGTGGAAATGGCCGCGGTCTTACAATTCCAAACATTTGAACATTTACTGAAACTGATGTAGGCGTACAACTTTTGTACTTTATCTACCTTTGAAAGTAGAGTGAAGATAAAATGACTATGATAAAAGAAAATGCCGGACCTTTCCAGTGCTTACATGTGTTGGACTTATCATTGAGGGTGACTTAATTTTAGTCTGAAATCAAAGTTTAGAGCAATCCAAATGTCTGCTATTTATCTATCCTTCTAAGACAAAATTTTTCTTCTCACCAATTCTCTTTCATAGGTTATTCTTCTGCTGGTTTGAAACTTAGCCTTAGCCTGACTTTTGAATGCAAAGAATTGGATATGCCACTTTGGTACAACAGCAAGTAACATCTCATGTAATATATCGAGAATAGCAAGATAAACCGTTGTTTTAACAAAAGCAATACAAATCAGGCTTTAAACTCTAACAGAAGCCCTCTCTGTACTGCGAAATAGGAGAGAGAAAAATATTCGTAAAATGGTATTTCCTCCTCAACGGAGAAACAAAACAAAACAAACAAAAAAACTATACGTAACCTTACATTCCGAAATAGTTTTTCTCGGACAAAAAACACAACCAAGTTTGAACTATTAATTTCTACTTTTAGTTACATCTCACTGCACTAATTGTTTTTTAAAGATTCGATAAAATATAGTTCCCTACTGTGAAACCTCTATACTCTTGTAATCTAACCTTGGCGGTCGCGATTGTGTTTTTTAGACGAGCAACCGCACTCACGCATTCTTTTTTTTTTTTTACCTATACCCTAGGTATAGAGAGATTGGATTTGGGAATAAATTTCAGAGATAAGTAGGACATTCTACAGTGTAAAAATGTACACTTGAAGTTACTATAACGTTGTCTGAAGGGTAACAACAGTGGTGTCAACACAGGTATTTCCTTACAACTTTTGCTCCAATCAGCACATACAATGGTTGCTGTTGTTTTGATTGGATGCATATGATGCTGTAGCAAACATTTGTCGGAGAGACCACCAGCACAGTGAAAAAACTTGAGAGAATGCACGAAAAATGTTGGAAGCAAAAAAAAAAAGGCTGAATACGTAATAAATCTAATGGCTATAACAATGGATGAGAATTAGATGTATGCAAAGCTTTAAGGTAGGCTTCAAATAAAAAAAAAAGAGGGGGGGGGGGGGGTTAGGAAAATTAGATCAGAAATGTTATGAAACGTTTCTAGTTGAGAATAAAGTTTTTTTTTTTTTTAGGCACGTTTTTATTGCCCTTTTCTGCTATCAGCTAATAAGAATCGCTAATTTTGTTTTTTTTTAAAAAGTGATGTATTTAAGCAAGCTTCAATACTGCCATCATTTTCTAAGTGCAATAAAAAGAGAAGCCATGGCTTTCCCCGTATGGCAGAGCTAATCTTTGCACTCTTTGCTGGTATTTGAATAGTTTTATCACGGGGGTTAAGAGGAATCTTTAAATAGATTGGAAAAGTGCAGAATTTTCCCTTTCTCAAGGTAAAGCAAAACACCTCATTAAAAAATAGTTTATTTCTGCTTATATAAATATTTAATAGTTTTGTTTTTTTTTTAATTAGATTGTTTCTTTTTTCTTTTTTGATGATTTTTTATCCTCCGATCATGAGAATGACTGGATTCTACAGAATACTGCATATTTTATAAGTTAAGAACAAAAGGACAATATTTGCGAGCATCAAGGTTTTTCTTTTTTCGAAGATTCTCTTGTTGAGTTTCCCAAAAGCTGCCTCTGATTTCCTTTGTGGGAGAATAAGGTCTAGATGTATTCTATGATTATTGCTGGGTGTAAGCGAGGGAATGTTGCTATCACAATGTGGGAAATCTCCTATCCACCTGAGCGCTTTCAGTGCAAACAGCAACTCAGATAAGAGCTTTGAATTTTGTTTTCTCACAAGAATATCGCATAACAGAAACATTTGAGACAGGTTCTTTGACTTATCCTAATATAGCTAGACACGAAGAATACAAGAGGTTTCACCACATGTTGAAGATAATAGAAAATTGGTTTTTTTTAAACCCATTTGCGAAGAATTCAATGCTTTGTAGATTCTATTTTCAGGATGCAGATTCTGATGTTATCAAATTTCCCTAGGGTTCCATAACACAATCACCCGCGCGAAAAAGTATTTTTATCGTGTCTAAATGTAAATGTTCAAGTTTATATCTAGATTCTTGCTTTACCTGTTTTGCCAAAGATATTTATAGAGTGACAAAACTGTAAAATTTGCTCAACAATTTAGAGCGAAATTTATAAAAATGGAAATGATAAATGAGTGCGTTGGGTTTTGAGAAATGACCGGTGGATGGCAGCAATGAAATGATACTTTAATAAGCAATGCTTTGTTTAGAATCTCTAATAAATTATATATTAGTTATTATACATCCAAAAATATTATTTATTCATTTAGCATAGAAAGGAAACTAAAAATGTATTGTCGCAAAATTTTCAGATATTTTGAAACTGTCGCACAAAAGCATAATGTCTAAGAAAAGTTAAACTCGTTATTTGAAAAATTTCGCTAAATCGTAATAAACAATTCGAAAACCAATATCTAACCATACCTGATTTGAGTTTTTATTCACACAACTATGTGTAAACATTAATGTTTTGCTGAAAACTTTCTTTTCGATTCTAGAGATATTTTTCCATCGTGGATAAACATCCGATAGAAATAAAGCCATGGATCATTTAGTGACGATCATAGAAGGACCCAGAAAGGCACCGAGATGACCAAGAATAACAAGCCTGTAGGAGTGTAAACAAATAAAATAAGATTACTATCCACGACATATAACCGCTCATGTGAGACAAAAACGATATTACTCAAAGGAATAACGATACCTGGATGAATGTAAAGCTCATCATTCTTTGCCAGGTAGGATTAAGCTGGTGTGATCTTCCTTACGTCTTGAATGATTTCTTTCGCAAGAGCATGTACTCATAATTGTTTTGTCCGAAAG